>QVRM01004612.1:0-27147 GCA_003439945.1 Dermanyssus gallinae | reverse complement strand
CGGCCTTCAAATAAACTATCAAGGTCGCTTAATCAAGTAACAAGAGCCAGATAAAGCCGCCTTAGAGTCATGCTTCTATGGGGTACTAATATTAATAATATACGTTTGAAGCATGGTAGGCCCTAGCCAGGTCAAGAGCCAGTACGCTAACTGCGGTAGAAACGCTCAGAGTGAAGGTGAAATAGTCATAGAACGCGATCTAACAAAAATTAAGCGTCTTTCTTATATAAAATGATGATTTAGCTTTCGGTGGTCAGATACTTTGGTTAAGCTTCTAGGCCTAGTAGAGGTATTGACCGTTGTTAAGACAGCGAGAGCTAGCTTTGTGTTGATCAAAGCCACCGTTAAGGCGTTGACAGTATCGCGTAAAATGTTATTCTTACCGTTAAAGTCTCAGAGGAAATGCAATTTTAAAGGCGCAGGCTTATCAAGTTTGTGCAAAAAGTTCCAGGGGCTTTAAAAATGAGCTTTATTGCGCTTCTAACGAAGCAAGGGAAGCCAGGTTTCTGTTGACATTAAAACGAGAAAACCTGTAAGATCCAACACTAACCATATCGCCTTACGTTTTAAACACAGCGGCCGATGCTGTAAAGGTCATCAAAGCAAAATGGCAAAAAAATATATCTATTTAAAGTGCACTCCATTTGAAACAGGAGGAGAATATTCTGGCAATCGTTGTATAAATTAAAAGAAAAACACGAAAGACAAGGATGCAAACAGTATATGCGCTTCACTCAAGTGGTGCAAACCATTAGATAAAAAGCTTTTTAAGGGTATTTAACAACTACAAAGGACAAGTCTTGGCTCCGATGCTATAACGTTTGTGA
The DNA here is from genome assembly GCA_003439945.1 of Dermanyssus gallinae. Classification (NCBI taxonomy): domain Eukaryota; kingdom Metazoa; phylum Arthropoda; class Arachnida; order Mesostigmata; family Dermanyssidae; genus Dermanyssus; species Dermanyssus gallinae. The sequence goes on along the minus strand of QVRM01004612.1, from coordinate 26,320 downwards.
CGGAACTGTTAATAATATGAGAACTGCAGAAATGTAGATGACCTCTTATGCTGGGACAATAGTTAACTGTGTGTATCTCTCACTATCCGGGTAAAAACTGGACAAGGTTAAATTATATGTATGCTAGTAAAAGAAAAAAAAATATATCAATCTACGACAATAGGCATATCATCATTGGAAGACTATCGGCCGGCTAAGTTTCAGCCCCTTGTAAAGCATACAGGCTTAGCACCAAACGAGATGCCAAAATAGTTGTTACAGACTTTACAGCGTAGCTTGGATTCAAATTATTATAAATTTGTTCACACTTAGGCAGCGCGTTTTGGTCATAAAATGCAAGAGGATTCAAAAAGATGGGAAAATACTGAACATCGAATATTACGCACAGATACTCCCACAATTACCAACATGCGTATATCAAACACACATAGAGAGGAACAGATCACACCTTTCTTAAATAATGGAATATAAAATACGCATGTCGTCAGTATACGCAGTGGACAGTATACGCGTGTCGTTTATGTAATGTTCTTAATTACATATATGGTAAAATATAACTTTAACTAGTGATGTTGTGTGCTCCTTCTGTACTAGTCGTTTTCCAAGCAACGTCTTTTTCTTACAGTTATACGAGTTAGGTTATATCTTTTTTACGAATTACTGGAAAACGCGTTACGTTTATCATGGAAGGCTGGCATGTGGGCCGGAATATGGGTTTCAACGCAGTAAAAACTAGTCCTCCTCATCCCCTACCAAACCAGGAACTTCTTCTGTGTTGCGTCTAACAACTGAGAGGGAGCGTCGGCCGCTGTAAACTCTAACTCTTCCCTGGTGGTGGCCCAGTGAAAGTATTGCTACATGTAAGCGTAACACGGACTCTTAAGATAGCGTTAAAAACGCTCGCGGCTGTCGTCTAGTTCATCAGGTGAAGCGGTCGTATGTGTCACTAGAATAACTAAATTTCTTGGGGCTTTGGGGGTTTCCACCGGCTGGATTCAGCATGGCTCGTTGTTGGGCGGTCCGCACGGAGCGAGACCAAAAACAGTGAGCTCTTGTGCTAACCGTAGCAACGGAGGACACTTCCGTCGCCATGGGGAAGCGTCTCTCCTGCAGGTAACTCAGGAACTCCCCTTAATTCGTCAGAAAACTGGATAGTATGGTTGCCACCTGAATCGATTAGCCACTCCTATGTGATGGGTCCACAATTGAAGTTCCCTCCATTAAAACGTCCCAATCTGCCTTAAGGTTGCACGAGATTATGTCAGCGAGGACCAGGGGCGGTAGACATGCTTACTCTTCTATATGCCCTGCTGGTGCAAAGCGTCGCTACGGTTGGGCTTTGTGCAGCATGTTTCTTGTGGTGCTCAGAGTGCGGCTGGGGGCTAGACTGGTATAAGATGACGAATTTTGTTGCCGACATTAGCAGCATTGCCGCCGTGATTTGCGATGTCCAAAGGTGTTTAACGTCGGGCGGGTATATTTTTGGACAATCTAAAAGCCTTGTCGTTGGCTAGGATATTCATGGCTGTTCTGTTCTGAAGGTAGTCAGACACTACTACGCAAAGGTAAATTGGGCATTTTTTCTTTTAAGACATTCAACAATATTTTCCAGGGAGGCTGTTAAATGCGTTTTTGACGTCCAAGAAAACTACAACCATAAGAACACGGGGGATCACTTCTAGGTGGAGCTGAGCGTATTTGCTTTAGGGTAAATAGAGGGTGGACAATACGTTTCGGAAGCGTACTAAAACCTTGAGGGAAGGGTGCATAGAAGACCGGTTCGCCTCGAAGGAGAATGCACGTTCGTCTTAGCAATGGGAATGGGGTTGACAGTCGTTCATGCCGTTGCGAAGAACCGCAGTAACTCCGGATGCTATCATCTTTGAATGCTCCGTGAAAAGTATATTACGGCGGGAGCTGGCATGTTGTCATGTACGAGCGCCTTGCCTGTTCTAAGTCGTACTGCGGCTATAAGAGTTTCTTTCTTAGTAGCGGGCGAACGGGTTGCTCGTTCAGAGAACGGTCGATCAAATGGAGGACGCTAGGGAAAGTGCTGTGACCATGCTTTGTCCTTAACTCCGTGGGAGGTTTGCTCGCCTTTGAAGCCCGGACATCTTTCTAATCAGTTTGTAAGGATGTAACGACAGTTTCGTGTTTTTGTACCTGTAATCGCGTTCGTTTTTAAGGTCCTCGCTTAGTTCCGGTGATATTCTTCGTCCTGACCAGCGAAACGTCCATGTCGTTTAAGTCTGCGCCTAGCGTACTACAAGTACGGGCAGTAGAAAGAAAGGTAGCCGCTTCGGTAGGTATATGGGTCTCCCTTTGGTATGGCCCACGCTATGTAGAACTGTTTAAACAAAATAGTGTGCGTCACGCTTATTTTGAAAATTGCTGGTCGATATAAACAAATCTTTCAGAATGCAGAGTGTGGGAAGGACGGGTTCTATCCTGTGCTAAGTACGACTTGATCCTCTAAGACAATCTCTCTGAAATTGCCGCGCTGCATTGGTTTGAGGTGGGTGAGGCCTACGTAGAAGACTATCGATTTCGACAAGGTAAGTGGCTTGGCCCTGAACCTCTTGAAATGCCGTATTGCAGGGTGTGGCAGGGTAAACTGAGCACCGCTTCAGAGCGCCTTACCCTGCTGATAGGATACCATAGTGGTTTTTAGTTGATGAGGTGCTTTTACTCAGCCACACGCCTGACTCATATTCTGAGGGTATCGGCCTTATTGACAAAACGGACGAGCTACGACGCTTCAATAATCCTTCAAACGATAAGATACCCAACCTGCTCAACATCGAATCGAACAATACAGCTAAACGACAGATTTTCTTGCCAATAGCCAAGGGGGAGCTTGGCTTTAGCAGATCCAGCAATATTTGTACATCCTGAGATTAGTTGCTGCGACTCATCAGGCTTCCGGCAGGGTCTCCGAGCTCCTTGACCAAGCCGGCCAGCTCGAATTCACCTCTATGCGAGATTAAGTCACGAGCAGTAGGGTTGAATTTCATGAACGTTTGCCAAAAGACATCACATCCCAGAGTGAATGGTCGGCCTTGCTGGCCGATTAATATGCTAGTTTACTTACCGAATAGGCTGGCCATGAGTCTACTAGACTCGGCAATAGGGAACTTCTGCAAAACATGCAAGCGATTGATTACACGCCCTATCCAGTGCACCATTAGGAACCTTAATGGATGATGCCACTACAAGATTATGTGTTGGTCTCCGACTCGGCACGCCGCTCGTTCGCTCTCACATACGAGTGTGTTCAAAAAGTATGTCGCGACTTTTGAATTTTCGCGGGTTACGTATATTCGAATTTCCATTTTTGTGGCGTTATGTTGGTACTCATGTCTCTCACTTATGCCGACAAGCTCGGCCATTTTGAATGTTCACTTAATTGTTGACAGCTGCTTTGCTTGCACGTGTTTTGGATCGTCTTCGATTTTTAACCTATTCAAAAAAATGGATCAAAGAACCTGTATCAAATGTTGTGTGAAAAACGAAATTAAGTGCGCGGATGCATTCCGAATGTTGACTGTGGCATACGGAGAAGCTACCTTGGACCGAAGCAACGTTTATCGGTGGTACAAAATGTTCTCAGAAGGCCGAGAAGATTTGAACGACGAAGAGCGTGCCGGACGCCCGAGCACTTCAACAACAGACGAAAATATTAATGAAGTGGAGAAAATGGTATTGGCCAATCGTCGAATCACCGTTAGAGAAGTTGCTGAGGACCTAAACATATCGATTGGCTCGTGCCATTCGATTTTTATCAATGATTTGGGCATGAGACGGGTCGCCGTGAAATTCGTACCAAAATTGCTCAATTGCGACCAAAAACAGCATCGCATGAACATTGCTAATGAGATGTTGGACTCTGTCCGCTACGACCCAAATTTGCTCCAGAGGGTCATAACTGGTGACGAATCGTTGGTTTATGGTTATGACGTGGAAACCAAAGCTCAATCATCTCAATGGAAGCTGCCGCACGAACCAAGACCGAAAAAAAGCGCGCCAAGTTCGGTCGAATGTGAAAGTTTTGCTGACAGTTTTCTTCGATTGCAGGGGGCGTGGTGCATCATGAGTTCTTGCCACAGGGTAGAACGGTCAATAAGGAATATTACCTGCAAGTTATGCGCAATTTGCGCGAAGCAATCCGCCAGAAACGCCCGGATTTGTGGAAGAACAAAAATTGGGCTTTTGCACCACGATAACGCCCCTGCTCACACATCGTTGCTTGTGCGCGATCACACCACGCTCTACCCTGCGCCCTCAGTGAAGGTCGTCGGCCACGCAACGCGGTTATTAGTGACACAGTTGTAAGAGCCCTAATAACGGCAGGCTACTCAACTGGACTAACCAAAACGACGACAAGCGTGTCGATGGGATGACTTGCACCCTCTTTGAACGAGGCCGGACCCTCATATGGAATGCCACCGTAACCGACTCACTTTCTTCCTTAATGGCTGGTTTTGGCTTACCTTCAGTTAAAGCTGGTCACGCCGCGACCGCGACCCTAGCAACAGAACAAGATGAACAAATATGCCGAACTGGCAAGAACCAATAACTTCAGCCCAGTGGCCCTCAAGACCTTGGGAGCACCGTGCCCACTGACTGAGAGATTACTAAATTGAGCGAACGTTCGAAAATATATACTAAGAACAAGAGAGCTGCAACAATTTGTATGTTAAAGACTTTTCCATTGACGTCTAGCAAAACAATGCAATCTCCACTTTGGGATCGCTTGCCAAATGGTGCAGGCCAGGGTAGTTCTAGGCTGAAAATTATCACGTTCACTTACACAAGATTGCACTATGAATTGGTGAATGAAGGGGAGGCTTTGGCCGGTGTCGTCATTTCGCCTAGCTGGTGATAAGATTTGAGAACTAGAAGTATGAATTCGAATAACGCTACAAGAAAACGCCCGAAATGTCGATAATGTAAATGTAAATTCTACACCAGCAATGTGTGTAGGCCTGCAGGGCTCCATCAGAAGCGCGTTTTTTGCAGGTGGTCCTGTCGTGGTTGTTGACGGCTGCGGTATGATCTTGTGACATACTTCTTCACCGTATTTCAAGTAACAGAGTATTAATGTCTTGGTGGTCGTGCAGAATGGTGACTTCCTAAGTATTATCAATAAATTTGATCATTCTACATAGACCGTGGATTAACATGTCCTAACATAAAGGTCCTAACCGTGTCAAGAGAACAATGCTAGAAAAAACATTATACATTGAAATAATTTGCATATACAGTTTCATATCCTTAATGATAATGCAACTGATTATAGAGGTAGAAGAAACCCTTGCGGATTTAGCTACAGAGAAATGTGATAAGGGAAGTTGGCGTCAGGAATGCCACTAGGGTCCCACAAATGATTCTGTTTCCTTATACTTAGCAACTAAGCCGTAATGCGTCAAAATGACTTCTCTGTTTTCTTAACGTAAGTAAGCAAAACCCTTGATTACGGATTGAAGCAATCCTATGCGGGTATCATCTTTTTAGGAACACTTATTTTACGTTTGCGAATTCAACATTTAATCCGCTGCGGGATACAATTGTGCACCTCCACAATACAGAAATTGCACAATAGTAGCGGCTGGCCTCAACATCGCCGTTGCCCAAATGAAGCAAAGAAAAATGATCTAATGCCACTGTCGACATTTACCTTCATAGAGATCTCTGCTAGCTCTTTCTTATGAGTATATTCTAGTTTCTTTTTATTTCTAACAGTCACGTATATTTAAACCGTTTACTCACGAAAGCATGTTAAACTAAATTGAATTGAAAACGTATGTTAAAAGCTTGGACTGGACGTTTGTTTGCTGCGTATAGTTAATTGCTAGCTTTCTACTGGGAAAACCTACTTCTTTTGAGCTAAACCTCTGCCAAAATTTAACGTCCTCGGGACTGCTTTTCGCAATGTTTTATGGACGTACCCCACAAATACAAATATGCAACGGTGGGGCTCGAACCCACTGCCTATGTGTCTTTTCCGGTCGCGAAGCGCAGGCGGAATGCACCGCGCTACCGGGCTTGACTCTACTGGGAAACCTACTAAATTTAAATTATTTGGTTATTGTGAGGAAGCATATTGCATACCAACAAAATCGTCTGGAGGAACATACTCTTGTCGGACGGTGCTGGCTACACCATGCTACGGGTAGAGTACGGGGCAATGTTATATTATATAAGAGGTACACAGTCAAGTGTATTACTTCGTCAACTCCAACCACAGAAACTTTTACGAATATATGTATATACCTGTCTATAACTGTCTCCAGAGTTCAGGCAGAATCGCACGCCACTCGGCGTTGAACGAGACATTTAGCAGAGGGCTTCGATCGGCAGGCTACCCATACATTTTGGAGCCGTCTGGCTTAGTCAGAGACGATGGAAGGAGACCTGATGGAATGACCCTGACTCCCTTCGAGCGGGGCCAAATGCTGGTGTGGGACGCGACCGTAACCGACTCTTTAGCCCCCTCAATGGTCGGTACGGGCGCAGCCCGCCCTGGACACGCGGTAGCCCTAGCGGAAGCAGCCAAGTGCAGCAAATATTCAAGCATCAGTTATCCACACTTGTTCTCACCGCTTGCATTCGAGACATTGGGGGGGCCTGGGTCGCTCACGACGAAACTGCTCAAGGCTGTCGGGAAAAGATTGGCGCTCGCTACAGGAGACAAGAGGGCGGGCGAGTATGTACTGCAACGTCTGTCATTAGATGTTCAGAGGGGGAATGCCGCTTCGGTGAGAGGTACCATGGCTAGGTGGACCAGCCCAGGCCTGGACCTAGTGCCTTGAGTTATGCCCCAGCGGGCTGTGCACACGTTCTTACATCACAAATGTATATTTTGCTACACTTAAATAAATGATGATATAATATATATATATATATATATATATACCTAAACGTGTGTGTGGACCCCATTGAAGCAGTTGCTAGTCATGCACTGTTGAAAATGTTGCGTGAACTCTCAATGCATAGTTCAATTAATTCAAAGTCTTAACAGAACTTTTTTATTGTATTTATATACCTACCTGGAATCCGCCATATCAGCTTGCCACTTTTTTGACAGGGACAAACACCTCATACAGAACCAAACATGTTAAACATACATTTTGTGTTATCTGCAGTGTGAGAGGGACTCTCAACCTGGCTGTCCACCGGGAGCCTATCAAATTTTGAAGGTTTTCCCGAAGGAGCATAGACAATAAAGTCTAATTTAATGCGCGCAGTTAGATTATCACGACCGCCACTTTTCGGAAAGACTTTTTGCAGACTTGTAGCAAATAATATGCTCAACATTTAACAACTGCCTCTTGCTTTTTCTCTTTCATTGACAGACCGACTAACATCGTTAAATGGTAATGATAAACTCCGGTTCGGCTGGGCTCGGACCTAACTCGCTGGTTGCTTTATTTACTCTGAAAACATCTTTGATTTGATCTGGCCCAATTTAGCGGGTCACCGCATCGTTCTGCCAGTTCTCTGCCGTCGACACACGAATCAGAGTGACAGTCAGTACATATCTCAGCGTTGCGGATCGACGCTTGAACGCTTTAACGACGTTCAGCGTTCAAGCAGCAGCAGCAGCAGCACATATAGCGGCTACCGTGACCGCATATTTGTTCTAGCTATTCGCAAGTGATTAGCCAACGACGCCGAACGAAAGGCGGTCGGTTGGACGAACGGGCCGGGCGGCCTGCGTGGGCGGTCGGGTGGGTGCGTTGAGTGGACCGGCAAAACAAGGGAGGGGGGAGGGCGGTAGTAGATGCGGTGTCGGAGAGCAGCATGTCGGGCATGATGAGACGGGATCGAGGCGCGCAGAAACGAGCGAACGAACCAGCGAGCGAGCGAGCGAGCGAGCGACCGAGTGAGGTTCGACCGGACGACTTCTTGCCATCATTGAGCGTTTCGCCTTGCAACGAAACCCAGCTACGTTACGGGCGGGGTCCAATCAGGTGTGCTCGGCAACCAGGTATGCTGCCTGGTGATTAGTAAAGATACAGTAAGTAGTTCGTTGCTGTTGCTGTTGTTGTTGCTGTCGTTGCTGTCGCTGTTGTTGTTGCTGTTGTTGTTGGTGTGGGTTGTTGTCTCTGCTGTTATTGTTTATGTTAATGATGATGCATGGTAGTAGTATAGTAGTGTGGTGATACCAGTGGTAGTATTAGCTTGATAGTGTACTCTGCTCAATATTTATGGCACAGAATCTACAGTAGTGGCCAACATAAGCGTTTGTTGTTGTTGTTGTTGTTGTTGCTTCTGTGGTTGTTGTTGCTGTTGTTACTGTTGTTGCTTCTATGGTTGTCGTTGTTGTTATTACGGTTGTTGTTGTTGCTGCTGCTGCTGCTGTTGCGGTTGTTGTAGTTGTTTGGTTGCTGGTTTGCAACGAACGCTGGTGGCGCTGGCGTGAGCCGTAGCCTATTCAACAACTATAAGCCCGGTGATGAACGATAATAGATTGGCCTCATTATCCTGATATTATCGCCACGATGACAGTGAACGAGCGAACTGCGGCGGCCACCGCTGCCGGACCGTCGCGCTGAAGGAAGGAAGACATCATCATCATCATCAGCAGCAGCAGCAGCAACAGCAACAACAATCACAACAACAACAACAACAGCAACCGTGAATACCGTCGTAGCGAGCGGTAGGAACGCTGCCGTCCTATGACCGCCGCCGTGGCGCTATGACCAGCACTTTGACGTCTACTACGAGGACGACGACGACGACGACGAAGAGAAAGAGGAGAAATAAGAGGAGGAGGAGGCGGAGAAGGATAGAAAGGGGAAGGGTGGGGAGGGAGGGAGGGAGGGAGACAGCAGGGGGCTGTATCGTCGTCTATCATGAGCTAATGCTATTCTGTCTCGGTCAAACAATCAACCGAACGGCTAAAAACACGGCCGACTGTTTGCCTACGTATCTACCCACCTATCTGCCTACCTATCTACAATAGCTACTATATATGTCCATTTGCGAACGCGGTGAGGCAATAATAGCTGTAGTAGGACAATTAGTAGTAGTAGTAAAGGTTGTTGTTTCTAACTGTGTGGCTTTTTTTGATGTTGTTGTTGCTCTTGTTTCTGACTGTGCCGGTGCTGTTGTTGTTGTTGTTGTCGTCGTCGTTGTTGCTGCTGCTGCTTATGGTTCTGCCACTGCTGCTGTTGTTGTTTTTTCTGACAGTGTTATTTTTGTTGTTGTTGTTAATGTTTTTGACTGTGTTGTTGCTATTGTTGTTGTTGTTGTTGTTTCTACATGTTATGCGGTTGGTGCTCGTCGTTGCTAAGTTAGGCTGTCTAATTGGCTACGACCGCGCTACCAGCTCCAAACGGGCAGATCGACCGCAAATTGAACAACAACAACACAATAGCATCAACAACAACAACAACACAATAGCCTCAACAACAACAACAGCAACACAATAGCCTCAACAGCAACAACAACACAACAGCAACAACTGCCACACTAGCCAACGACTAACTAAGCTAATCGCATCTCGAGGAAATTTCACCGCCACGTTCGAAGATCCGCAGTGATTAGTCGCAAAACGTACGGCTGAACAAACGTCACCATCAACAGCAACAACAACAACAACAACAACAACAACAACAATAACCACAACAACAACCGCAACGGCCAAACAAGCGTCGCCATTACGGCGGCAGCAGCAGCAGCCGCCACAACAACAACAACAACAACAACAGATAGAGTAACAAATAACAGCAGTCAGTAACAATAAGCCATCGTCTCAATTTACCACGTCAGCCGCATCATCATCATCATCATCAATTTCAGCCAGCAGCTTCAGCATCACTAGCCGTATCATGTATGAGTCCGTCTGCAGATGCTGCTTGTGGCGACCAGCGCCGGTGACGCCTCTAGCGTCGCTGTTGTTGTTGCGTTTGTTGTTGTTGTTGTTGTTGTTGTTGTTGCTGTTGTTGTTGTTGTTGTTGTTGTTGCTGTCTCATCGTCTTCGACGTTCGTTGTGACAGGGTTGTTCCAAATCACTCAGGTGCAACACGAAACATGGCAGCAATCCCCAACAGCTGCAGCAGCAGCAGCATATCGCGTTACCTCAGAGAAGACAATTGGAAACATCCAGCCGACTGCCTGGAACACTCTCGGCGACAGCAGCAACAACAATAACGACCACAACGACGAAGACAACAACACTAACAACAAACAGGATCAATGAAGAGAGGCGATGCCAAAGTTGCCGCCGAACCTGCTGCTGTTACTGATCATGACGATGATGAGGATGATGGCGACAACCATGCTGGCAAGGAAAACATAGCGGTGGCCGATAAACAAATGTTTAGTAGTAATTACTCGAATTATTATTCGAGACAGACAGCCACTATTAAACCGCCGTGTGTATCCTGGTCTACAGGTAACCTGTTGCGAATATATATATATATATATATATATATATCTATACGTGTGTACATCATATGAAGGCGATTATATTTTACGCTCTTTAGCGGAACTGCCGCTTCGTTAGAATCATAATAATTTCGTTTTATCCAACATCGTTAGGCATTGTTGTGCTGGATCGATCTGCAGCCCGTTTTGTGTATATATATAATTATGTATATACATATATATATATGTTTTGGTCTTTAAGGAGAACAAGAGATTGCACGACCATGCGGGTTTATTTAATCAGAGAAATAACCTTTTCTTCTAATAACTGCTCTTTGTTATTGACTAGACAAATCATCAAAAAAAGCAGCGCCCCAATATGCATATATTTCAATAGAGAAAAGGCAACTAGAATATGATGGACACCTTATGAACTTTAGAATCAGGACATTCGCTTTTTCGAAGCTAAGGGGTCTTTTAAAGTCACGTTTTGCGCTAGTAAAAACAACTCCTTTCCAGTTGAGGCGTGGGCACGTTTGTGCTCACAGAAGCTAATATCGCAAAGACCTTATTGACACTCGAGTATATTTTAGCCACTTTGCACCCTCCTGCAATCCGTAGAGAAGAAGTATCAATCTGTTTTTAATGATGGAAATAACTGAACTTTTAAATTGGATCCCTCCTCCCCTAGTTGATTCGGCTAGGTTTGCTTGACACGTAAGCAACATTCGTGGGTTAGTAGAAGTCATGAGGTAAACAAGCCGGTTTTTCGCGTTCCGTGGTAACCCAATGACTAGCTTAAAAAACGCGGGTTGTTTGTCCTTATCTAGTTTGTCCAGCTGTAATAGGCTGAAGTGCTCCCGTATAGCATGAATGCCGTAAGCCTTTACCGAAGCAACCTTCAGTTTAAAAAGTGCTTTTAGCGTGCTCTAATAGTATTATTAGGACTTCTAAATTGTCGACATCGAAATTTAACGTTTCCTTATTTGGTCGGCGATGTGTTGACCGAAGGGCGCAACCTTGCGCCCTTCGTCGAAAAGGAAACCCAATTTAACTAAAGCAGCAGAAGGTATTAACGAACTCGACTGTAACTACGTTTTTGTCGATCAAAATGAGCAAGCTGTCCTACGGGTCTAGACTTGATGGCTTTTCGCTTTCTCGGCGTTATTCTGCCGTTTTCTCACAGTATGCCTCTGGGTGCGTACACTTCGTTGCAACACCAACTTATCACCACTGAACATGACGCAATTGTCAGCTCACAATATGATGTCGACCGTGTCGACCGTGGTCGGATTCGGGTTACCGGATTCGTGGGATAATAGGATTATGCTAAAAAATCGCGTCAAAAATTATCGGGTTTGCTTGGGGAATGCTGGCGATTAAAGTGATTGTCTCTGGGCCACACCTGCATTGCCAAGTTTCTAGAGTACAGCATTACAAGAAACAGTATCATAAGCGGACTTCAGATCGAGAAATAAGAGAATAGAAACCTTCCTAGTGGTTTATGATATTCCAAACTTTTCTCTATTTCGGATAATTATTTTGTGCTAATATGACCGACTTCCCTTTGAGGAATCCATGCTGCTCGTGTGAGATCATGTTGCGGTGATGGAAGAATGTGCAAATGCAATGCGTGTAATTGGCGTAGTCAAGAAAACATTCATAGAAACGGGTAGGTGTTTCTTTAGACATGTAACCGCCAAATATTCATATACCTTGAGTACCACAACACCTTTGTAAAATGACGTCGCAAATATGTCACTGTAATCGACATCCAGGGACGAGCTTGCAAACCGTTGGGTGGTGGAAAGTTCACAAAAGTTTGCAAAGGATGTAGAAGTTCGCGGGTTACTTCATATCCAGAGACCATGCTGACGGAGAACATCGATTAGCGCAGATATTCTTGGAGACGTTATATTCAGGCGGGAATTGAGATTGGCTGCAAGTATGACTAGTTGATTGCGGGAAACTCCTAAAAACTCAAGTGAAGCTTTCTTTGCAAGGTCCTCGTTCGGGTCTGCGATGCCGATGCGTGTTTGTGACCACAGTATCGTTTTCTGCCAGCCTAACATTTTAAAAAAGCTGACCCAACAATACAGTAGCCATCCGTTGGCCTCCCGGTTTTGCTCCAGTTGCCTGAGCTTGCTTGGCTCTGCCGTACAGGCCTGCAAAGAGAGTAGATAACAGACAAAATAACCTTTTTTTTTTTTAGTGGTGGAAAATGCTTTACGCACACCCTCCGATGTTAATGAAGGGTAGTGTGGGACTAAACGCCGGGGAAGAGTATAATACTCGATCCAATCCGCTCGTTCTACCCACTAAAGACCACCTCTCCCACCCTCTTCTGGTTCGGAATTGTGAACCATTACATCGAGATCAGAAGAGGGGAGTCCCGTGCTGCGACCCTCGCCTTAGTCTACGACTATGTCCCGAGCAGAGAGTGGGTCCTGCTCGGGAGTGAACACTAGAGGCCTAGTGTTGAATCGCGATCTGCGGCGATCTTCCTGGCGCCATTTTTCGCGCATAAGCCCGTCTAAGTATTGGGTCCCGGCGTGCCAGTCCGTTGTCGACTTGAGCATGTTGGCCACGATGGTCGTGGTCGGGCTACCTCTGTGGACATAGGAGGAGCCCGTGCGGTAGGCCGCAAGGGCCTCGCAGTCCTCTACGGTGTGCGCCGCGTCGTCGGGTGCGCCTGTGGTGCAGAGAACGCAGATATCTGTATTCGCCTTGCCTATCCGGAAAAGGTACGACTGGAATTGTCCATGCCCTGTGAGCACTTGCACGGAGTTATGTAAGTGCTCCCTTGAGCTTATACCAGGTTATGAGGTCTGTGATTAGGCTTCTTGTTCAGGGCCCTCTGGTATCCCCAGCTGGTGGGTTGGACCACGTGCCCGCCCATGTGACCAGGGAGTGCTCCCGTGCTTGGGTCCATGAAGTGTTGCCGTCCTTCTTGCGCTTGCTTCTTTCTTCAGCAAGTATGTCCCAAGGGATCTGGCAGGCGAGCGCCAACAGGACGTCCGTCGAGACAGTCCGTCGAGACAAAATAACCCTGTATGCATACTCCGTGCATGCATACATGTATATGCATCCCTCGGAAACCTTCATAGAACTGTTTCCGCAATAGGCGTTTAGGTACAAACCGTGAGCCGCTACTTATATGACAAAGCGCGACACTTAGAGTTCATATTTTCCAAGCGCTTTATCATTAAGATCATTACGTGAGTTTCGTATAGTTCGTTCTGACAGTACGCATGACACCTATATTTACGCTGTTTAGGTTCAAGCCGAATATAACTAGTGACACTTTTGTTTGAATAGCTTGGTTGTCTCGCGTGTGTAGTTGGTTTTGCTTCCAAATTTACTTCACTTGTTTAGCAGATCCACGGTTTTGACGCGCCAGTACCTTCAATGCTACAGTAGCTATACTTAAGTTTAGTTTTACTTTACGCGATATATTGAGAGTAAGGGGTCCTTTCGTTCTCTTCAAGTGGCGACATAGTTTTCGCGTGCTCGCACAGTAGGGCGACATACACCATAATGCTGTCAACTACCAATCCGAAGACCTGTCTGGCGGTCATTCCACGTCATACCGCGTTTACGTGGTCGTAGGTCTGCGGAGGCTTATTCCGGTTTCTTGGCAACGAAACGCGTGTGTGGAATTTCTGTGAGGTCCTAGTCCTCACAAAAAGAAGAAAAAGAAAAAATATCACGCAGAGGTATTTCACTGTAGCTGGTGATTGTCTAAAATTAGGTTTACAGAAGGATTTCGTCTGCGAGAATTGAGATCATTAGTCTTTGCATTCTGAGGTCTCAAGGCCGAAGCCAGCCAGCTGGGTGCCTACTAACGCTTTAATGACCACTAAGCCGAGCACCCCGGTTAGGTCATACGCGTTAGCAATGGGTGGGACCGACAAGCTGCACAATTGCAGCATATACCGTTTATCAACCAGTTATGTCTCCTTATGTTGGCTACCGTGGCTCTCTGACCCCACCAGACGCATAATCTTTTTAGTGTGAGAGCTTGCTTTCGCATGGGTGTTTGGCTTGATGTTTTGGAAAGTAAGCCACTATACTATTGCCGAGATAACGGGTTAAATGTAGCCTGCAAATCATGAGGTTGTCGTGTCATGGAACGTAGTAAATGGATGACATTCCTATCATTCTATTCCTTTTTAACCCTACGCCCCTTTAAAGAGAATGCTTTTTCGGGCACCTGGATGTTTGGAGGCAGTGCGGGTCTCAGCTTGGTAAGTGTTTTGCCATATAAGGTACTGCCAGGCTTCTATGCCGATGCGACCGTAGTGTATACTGTGGACTGGATTACATCTTCCAGACCGTTGGTACGTCCCATAAACTTTTGAATCAGTTCAGGGACCTTAGAAGTACGTGCGTTATAGGGTGGCATGTTACAGGAGATTTTCGTATAAGCTGAAGTGCGAGCACTGCTCAATGCTTTTCTGCTTTAGCTGCATCCCTTTACACGACTTCTCTATGTTTCTTACTCCAGCTTCTCTACGTTAATATTGGCTCAATTATTTGATCGCTGCACCACTCTCATTCATTCCCCTTTATTTCAAGCTCCGTTTCCTATCTTACAGCAACAATCGAATGAATCCCCTATTTACTTATAGTTTTTGTACCTATTGTTTCCCATTTGCCATCGAGAGCTGTGTTTTTTAATCCAATTGTGTATATTCGGACATTGCTCTTATATCGTAAGCAGCCCCGATTCTTCTCCCTCCCGCTTACTTCTAGCCAGTTAGGATTGCTTATAAAAGTGTATGCTTTCTCTTCCTCCATCCTGATTTATTCTACCTAATTATCAATTTTACACTTTATCAGTACATAGCCCACGCATGACTTTCCATTCCTCTGTGTGTACGTATATCTTTCTTCTACTTGCGGGTGCAAATTTAAAATTTTGATCTCGCTCGACTCTGCTAGTTGCAACAGTCTTCTCTTCCATTCAGCTCTTCGATATTTGCACCCAATATCGCAGAAATATTATACCCCCTCTGTTCGTATAATGCCCAGTTACATTAAATACTCGTTTAAACAGCTATGTATCTTTTCCTTCAAATAAAATGTCATTCCCGGTTGTTATCCCAATTCCACCAAACCAGTTTCTCCATTTCCCGTATTCCGATTTATACCAGGTCAATTGTATCCCTTTAAACACGGCGGCACTTTCAACCCAAACAAATGCGATTCTGTTACCCTAATATATTTGACTGCCGTCCTTTGTTAAATCCAGCGTGTGTTTTTTCTATAGGCTTTCAATACCGTTGATTGCCAACCGTCTGATTTCCTCCAATGCACGTTCGAACTCCACTGCTTCTATCTGTTGCCTATCTGTTAGTTATTAATCTCCCACTGTTACTCCAATTTTCTATGTGCCTGTATTGTGTGTACCTGTACTGCGTATCAAATTACGCGAAACAGAGTTCCAACATGTCGAGCATTTCCTGTGTTCTCCGGACCGTTGGACTAGATGTGTTGAACTTAAGAGCGATTATGCTGAACAATAAAAGGAACGCGGTCGTTATCCGTCTACTGCTTGTATTCCATGCAATGATTTTTTAATCCACTAATACTAGTAAGGAAAAGGTTCAAGCTACCGTTTCTTGGCTTATACGCGGTAGTGCTGCGACTAAACCAAGGTGAAACGTATATTTTTTCACTCTCCTTTTTTTGGGGCGGGTTATCCTAAGCACCGACTATTTGTAGCGAACAATCATGGCTATTCCCTCTACCTGCCTTCTGAGTCCAATGGGCTCATTCCGACTGGCATCAGCAGTCGTCCGTCCTGCGCGGGGAAAAGTCTCGCAGCGTAGCAGCTCCCAGTTCCCGTTAACGTAGAGTGTCCACCTGCTCGCAATTTTTCCCTTCGCTCAGTTGCTGTCTCCCCCGGGAGTCGTAACCTAAACGGGTGTGAATTCGAGGACCATCTTCACCTGTATGTTCCGCTAATTCAGCCGGACAGTCACCGGCTCTCTTCCCCTCTTGCTTTCTCTCTCTCTCTCACTCTCTTTCTCTTTAACGCGTTCTTTCTCGTGGAGATACGCGCTGCTAGTGTGTTTCCTTCGGTGGCCATTTCCGATAAGCACCATCCGACTAACCGGGCTGGGCAATGACCAGCAACGCAGCTTCTCATTTAATTTAGGTAAGGTATTTTATTTACCAAAGAAGAAAGAGGAGCTTTATTTCCATTCGTTCTCTAGCTGACCGTTAACATCCGATGAGAGGCCGTTAGTAGAACGAGCCTCAGTTTTCGTAACAGTCTTCCGATGTTGCTTCGTCTAATGAGGCCGAGTCCTTTTAGTCAGGAAGCCGACGTCGACCTCGTTCTCGGCTTCAGCCACCACTCGTCACATAGATTTGCTGCCACTGGTAACAATATCACTCTATGGGAAACTGGCTTTACGAGTATTCCAAGCACAGAACTGGTAGTAGTAAACCGCTTAGTGACAAACGAATTGATTTCTTAACTTTGTTAATCGACGATTGTCAAGGTAAGGCAACACTGTATTTGGCTAATTTAGTGTGTCGATAAGTCAAGTCAAGTCAAAAGCACCTTTATTCAAAAGTCATATATGCCTAAGTATACATTGCTTTTAACAAAATATTTAACCTCTAAATATAATTAGAACATATATCAGGTCTGTCGACTTTGCAAACTTTGTGGAACTCTCCACGAGAATGTGTTGTTTACCTTCACTAAGCGCGCAACTTCCAGTGATCTAACATTCACTCCACTTCGCAGTCCATTATTTATATGTTTAAACGTGGTCTGGCCAGTCCCAAGACAACACAATTGTTTATACAGCGATAGATCACCTCGTTCGTGTAACGTACGTTTTCGCACAAGAGATACGCTTTCACGAGGAATATTACATCTTTTTGATATCCGTCTTATACATTTATATCTTTTGCCATATAAGAAGCCCAAACCTGGCTCCAGTAGAGGAATTTGGGTAAGACTAGACTTCTGTACAAAGTCACATAGAAATCAGGATTTTTTAAAATGAAGCATCTTAATATGGTATTACATAGTTGTGAAGCCGAAGTGACGGTGGCAGTAATATGTTGAGAGAAGTCTAATTTAGAGGTTACAATCACACTAAGATCACGAAAAGATTTAACTACTGGTATTGCATCGTTAGCGAGTGTATACAGTGGCGAACTGCCATCTGACGACAGTACGGCGCATTTAGGCACAGATATTTGCATACTATTCTCACAACACCAGTTTTCAATATTCTCAATTGCTAATTGAATAATACTTGTGGAATTGTCGACTGCTGAGTATATTTTTAACTAACCTTGGAAAATTTGCGATAGTAGAGAAAAGCCAACCAAGTTGAATTCGTATCTGATCAGATAGAGATGTCCCTTCACCCGCCAAAGGTGGACCTTTCTGTTTAGCGGTCTATAAAATCGATTTCTCGAAGCCAATTTTAGTACGTTTTTTTTCGTGGCGTTCGTCAGTATTATCAATGTCGGGTTTGAACTTCAGTAAATCAGCAGTGCGCAATGATACAGGGATGCTTACCGCGGTTGCTAACGTTGTCCCAGCGGCATATAAGTGTCATTATGATGGTGCACATGCGCTAGTAAAAATGGTCTACGCTCATTTGATAATTTTAAAATCGCTTATAGAAATGCTATATATATATATATATATATATATATGTATACCGAACCGCTCCACTAGGGATGTAGTACATTTATTTGCTACTAAATTGTTTAAAAACGTTGCGGGGTACGGCACTTGTCATGAATCATGCATGTTTATGTATGTATATACCACCTCGTCCTTATTAGTGATTATCTTGATAACTATTATATAGTATTTATTGGTAGACTCTGTACTGGGTGAGATTCTCGAAGAACTTTATGATGCAAAACAAAATTATCGGCATAATATGAATGAAATCACGGCAAAACGGCAGATTTGCTCGAACAGACTGCTGTTTTTTTTTAATGTGCAATTTTATGTATAGAGCGGTATAGTATCTAAGCTAAAGCAGCAAAATACGTTGATAATTGATTTATGAATAAGCATATACAGTTTAGTCAGTAAGACCATGAGCGATGACGCGTGCAGGCGTGAATTCAGCAATCATGTCTTCATGGCAGTCTCATTTCGCACCCAATTCTACTTACTAAGCCGTTAAGCAATTTATTAGGCAAATCAGAGCTTGATTAATTGCTAAACGTAATTTAGGTTTAGGGTCGATTAGATTTGTTGTATGAGTGCATATGCAACGCATTCTATAAATGTTCAAAATTCACAAAAAATAATTCTGAAACCAAAAGGTGATGAAATAATATAAATACTATAAAAACATAGCCGCCATGACTAACACCTCTGAATATTTCGATTATAGGAGTGACCCTTTCCTTAATCAATATTGAAAGGCGTCAGTGGGTCCTTACATGATTCAATTAGCATGGGTTACAAGAAAAAATAGTAGATAAAGGACTCACAGAAGATCAAGAAAGTATTTCTGAGACGGGCGTTTGGCTTCCTACTATTTTGACCTTAAATACAATGCGGCGGTAGAAGAATTTTGAGCTGCGTGTAATATTAAGATTAGCCCCGTGCCGCCTTAATTTCAGTAGACACAAACGATCATGACACGAAAATAGAAACCCCGCAATTGATTTAACATCTACTGACTCATTTCTGTCTGTACATGGGGGTTGCCGTGAGCTTTGCAGACCGAGTGCGTATGAGGGCATCATGGCAATTCCATTAAAAAAAAATCGAAGATTGAGGAGCGAATGTTGGCAGTGGTGGTGGAGGCCAGCGTTGAAACAATGCGGATAGTTGTGCACAACAGGTCGAATCACCGAAAGATGTGCGCGCCGTAGACTCGAACGAAGCTCAGCGAACCGCAACAGGAACTGCGTATGAAGCTAGCGCTGCAACTCCTGAAGATCTGTGTTGTGCGCGTGAAGTTACGAGAGATCTCGCCGGAGTGTATATATAAACTTTGTGGCCGCCCGTCGGATCTATATCACCTTCAGCGTTGTGAAAGACCAATTCCACTGCCTCAACTATGAAAATGCGATGTCTATGATGTATATATGTATATACATATATATAATACATCATAGATAGATCTATATGTAGATATATATATATATATATATATATATATATATATATATATATTTATATATATATATATATATATATATATATATATATATATATATATATATATATATATATATATATATATATATATATATAGCAGGTATCACTAGGCCACCGATTCAATCCATCCGGCAATCAGCCCGAACGTCACGTTTGGTCCTGGCGAATATTGTGCCTGTACCGATGGGAGTTCTGGTGCAACACCTGTCCCGGTGTTATCAGTCCTCCGCTTTTGGAGTGGATCGCCACGGGTGACCAGAGTTGGTGCCATCACCTAAACTCAGAGACAAAGCGGGACAGCATGCAATGAAAACGTCATCGTCAACTTTCCCTAAAAAAATTAAAGGCGTTTTAATTCAGACAACGAATTGACGAACACCGTGGAAGACTGATCACGGAACTGTTGGCAGCAGTGAATCTTTCGGCTCGTGGGATAGTTGTGCTTAGGAATCTGGTGGCTATTAATGTGTGATTGACTGGTGAATGAAGACTTCAAATATGCCTAAAGTGTCGTTATGTACTTTTTTATTTGAATCCACCCATATATGAAAACATGGTGATGATTTATTAATCATTTACAATGCGTTTGTACACTCGGTAGTGCTCGCCTTTAATATATATATATATATATATATATATATATATATATATATATATATATATATATATATATATATATATATATACATATGGTGTTCAAAACGTATCGCGACTTTTGTGTTTTTTCAAAAATTATTCATTTATTCATGAATATCTATTTTGTCCCCTTTAAAGTAATCCCCATGAGATATTATACACTTGTGCCAACGGTTTTTCCAATCTTCGAAGCACTTCAAAAAACATTTTTTTTTATCTTGTTCAGCTCCTCCTTCGATGCCGTCTTTATCTCGTCAAGCGTAGCGTAACGTCGTCCTTTCATGGGCCTCTTCAGTTTAGGGAACAAGAAAAAGTCACAGGGGGCCAGATCTGGGGAATACGGTGGCTGCGGCATCATTAGTGTGTTGTTTTTGGCCAAAAACTCGCGCACAAGCAACGATGTGTGAGCAGGGGCGTTATCGTGGTGCAAAAGCCAATTTTTGTTCTTCCACAAATCCGGGCGTTTCTGGCGGATTGCTTCGCGCAAATTGCGCATAACTTGCAGGTAATATTCCTTATTGACCGTTCTACCCTGTGGCAAGAACTCATGATGCACCACGCCCCTGCAATCGAAGAAAACTGTCAGCAAAACTTTCACATTCGACCGAACTTGGCGCGCTTTTTTCGGTCTTGGTTCGTGCGGCAGCTTCCATTGAGATGATTGAGCTTTGGTTTCCACGTCATAACCATAAACCCACGATTCGTCACCAGTTATGACCCTCTGGAGCAAATTTGGGTCGTCGCGGACAGAGTCCAACATCTCATTAGCAATGTTCATGCGATGCTGTTTTTGGTCGCAATTGAGCAATTTTGGTACGAATTTCGCGGCGACCCGTCTCATGCCCAAATCATTGATAAAAATCGAATGGCACGAGCCAATCGATATGTTTAGGTCCTCAGCAACTTCTCTAACGGTGATTCGACGATTGGCCAATACCATTTTCTCCACTTCATTAATTTTTTCGTCTGTTGTTGAAGTGCTCGGGCGTCCGGCACGCTCTTCGTCGTTCACATCTTCTCGGCCTTCTGAGAACATTTTGTACCACCGATAAACGTTGCTTCGGTCCAAGGTAGCTTCTCCGTATGCCACAGTCAACATTCGGAATGCATCCGCGCACTTAATTTCGTTTTTCACACAAAATTTGATACAGGTTCTTTGATCCATTTTTTTGAATAGGTAAAAATCGAAGACGATCCAAAACACGTGCAAGCAAAGCAGCTGTCAACAATTAAGTGAACATTCAAAATGGCCGAGTTTGTCGGCATAAGTGAGAGACATGAGTACCAACATAACGCCACAAAAAATCGAAATTCGAATATACGTAACCCGCGAAAATTCAAAAGTCGCGATACGTTTTAAACACACCGTATATATATATATATATATATATATATATATATATATTTAGAGATACCGGTAGCCGAGTCGATCTCTACGAGTCCCCAGTATGGCTCAAAGTGTCTTTTAAAAAAGCAACAGTTAAAAAAATCGCGATCGAGCACGATCGACTCGGCTCCGGCAGGAGCAGTCTAAGGAGAAAGGTCGGATATCAATTTATAACACAAGGAAATTTATTTTATTTTGAATCTGTTTTTATCTTTTTAAAATTGCTTCCGTGGACTGCTTTATTAACCTTTACTATTTTTTTAATTTTTTATTTATCTTTATTAACCTCCACGCCCAATACCTCAAAATCATTACCTTACGACCACTTACAGCGCTCTAAACTAACATATTCAGGCAAATGCACATTTCACGACGATCATTTTGGTACCAAACTTATGGCAATGCGAGCTGTGGTTGCGGAGTAATTACGATTTTTTGGTGGGATGTCCAGATTAAGTGCATGTAAAATGAGTGTGTGGCGACGTTCACTACCGCCGACGTGTCGCGCGACAGCCGCAGCGCGTCATTTTACATGCACTTAATCTGGACATCCCACCAAAAAATCGTAATTACTCCGCAACCACAGCTCGCATTGCCCTAAGTTTGGTACCAAAATGATCGTCATGAAATGCGCATTTGCCTTTAGTTTAGTGCCTTTAGAATATGTTAGTTTAGAGCGCTCTAAGGTAATGATTTTGAGGTATTGGGCGTGAAGTTTAATAAAATAACTTCATTTTGGCGAATTCTCTTCTAAGCGACCATGTAGCATCTTCTGACCGGCCTTATGAGTTCTTCGAAAGAAGCAGAATTTTCTTAGAATTTTCTCACGAACACGGCGGTGTGTTTAGCTTCTGTCTAGGAAACCTGGTTGTCTCGCAACAGCACATTCTATGCTCCTATGTCGGGCAAAAACACCAATGTCACAAATTGTAGTAATTTAACTCTCATTCCGAAACAGGTCCTCTTAGAGACCATGTTCCATTGGAAAAAATATTTGCCTTAACGAGCTCTACAATTCCATATATCGTTGATCAAATATTCCTGTAATACCCTGTATATATATAGCAATATATATAGCAAAGAAGTCTAGCTATTTAAATTGTTGATCTGAGCCATGCTATATATATATATATATATATATATATATAGCATGACGCAGGTCAACTATTTAAATAGCTGGACATATTTGCGTTAATAATTTAGTATTTTGGCAACAATGGCGCCATTGATTTAGCATTCCTCGCATTTGCTCTCTTCGACCAGTGCTCGTCTTCCGGAGGTCCATCAAGGATCTATCTGCGATTTCAAACGAGAACACAAGAGAGTCTGTGTCCAAAACCGTATGTGTGTAGCAGCAGCAACAGCAGAAAAAAGTGGCCACAACAAAAGAAACGGGACTCTTGGCGGGCTTAGATGGGACGTGCGGGATATTGCTGCCGTTGCCGTTGCTGTTGTCTCTGCTACTGTTGTGACATGTCCGTTGCCGACGAGGCCCGACCGAAGCAAGCTTGCGACGGCCTGCAACGAAACCGTCCCACACACTCACGATGAGGATCGAAACAAGAAGTCCTAGGGCACTGTTCGCCTGGTTCGCCTGTTTGTTTGTCTTTCTTCGTCTTGTAGGTCTTTTGAAGCAGCAAAACGACCTACCATCAGTTCGGTTGGCGCCGATTTCTCGATCTGTAGCAAGTGACAATCCCGGACTATGATCGGTGGGTCGGTGGGTCGGTCGGCTGGCCGGCTCTCCTCTTCTCTCATCTCTCATGTCATTCGTCTTCGTTGCCACTTAACGGGTGTCTATGTCACCATGAATTGGCCCGTCGCAGCAACGAAGTATCCGTCCGAACGGCGAGATAGTGGGAGGCACGGATTCAACGCGCACACACATACACACACACGTACACAAGTCCCAATCCTCAACAGAGATCTATCTCCCGTAGCTCCCAGTGGTCGGTTTACGCTGATAGCCGCTGATAGACAACGAGGGCGCGAGCAAGGGCCGGAGGGAGGAAGGGACATCGGGACCAGAACTACGACGCTGAAAACAGAGTTGTCGTTCATTGCGATGAAAATCGAACGGCAACTCCCTTCTTTTCTCCGCGGCGCGTCCTCCGTCGTTTGGCAGTTACTCGTTTATTTATCGTTGCCGCTACGGCTACCAATGCTGCAGCTTGGTTTGGAGAACAGTGAAGCGGCTTGAAGCATGTTCCACTCGATCGACAAAGCACATAGCATTTGTGACCTTGCGTTACACGGACTCGTCTTGCGCCAACGCCGAGTCGCAACGTCGTAGTACCAGAGACTTGCAGGATGGCGGTGGCAACGAGATATGTGCTTTACCGGTTAATGTTCTATCGTAGTTGCGAAATACGCAATGGGTTGCGTTGCATCCATTGCAGAAACGTCGCAACATCGCGCCCAGTATAGTCGTCTGCATTCCGGGAACGTAAAAGTGGCAATCCTCTTACAATTCCACTACGACGATAGTCTCTCTGTGTTTCGACGCAATAACGGATCGGTATAAAAACTTGTGAGATTTTGTACTGTACGAATTTGGACACTCCACCGAAACTGAACAAGAAGACTATAAAGTGGTCACACGAGTTGCCCTGAACGCATCCGAGCTTGCTTCTCTTAACCGAACATACTGTTTGGGTTGGGGTTCGGGGGGGGGGGGGGGGCAGGGGCAAGACATAGCCATTGCCTCCCCATAAGCCTGGCTAGCATATGTTGAGGAGGGTGGCTAGGGAGAACACATGTCTCCATGGACACAACTGCGGCACCCAGGTGCAAAGAAAGACAAATCGATGCAGGCGACGAAGATTGGTAAGTTTTTCAAACGACTGCTGGAGAGAGCTGCGGCCTCTGATGGCAGCGTAATTCCATCCAGCATGTTATCGTCATCTGTCCTTCCTCCGTTGTAGCGCTCGACGCGACTAAGCTGGCTTCGCATACGAGCGTTCAGCATGTGTCCCGACACACCTCAAGCAAGACAATGAACGAGTGATTGTTACCAGCAAACTTTGAGCTAGAAAGTCTAGATTAAAGCAAATTCTATTTTACAAACGTATATATATATATATATATATATATATATATATATATATATGCAAACAAAAATTTACGTTGTGGGTCAAAATAAAAACATGTGATTCCAAACATGTAAGGGTTTCTTACTTCGCTCTTTTTTAAATAGCATTTGACAGCGATCAATCAACGTCGTTTGCCTGTTTCGTAAAACTTTTTCATCTTCGAAACAAGAAGTGTTTTCTTCCGTTTTTGTGTGCTCCAGATAAGTAAAGGTTTCTCATATACGTTTTTGTTGACCTGAATAAATCTAATGACGGTAATCTGGCGGCCAGAAAATCGGGGCCAGCTACAGCGTGTGTTTCATACGCATATAATCTTGCATTCGCATTTTTCTGCAGAATTGGCGTAATATTAGTGGGAGCCAACCTCTCAAATAACAATACCTTTCCGTGGCTATCTCATTTTTGGCTATGTCTGGAGAAAACCTGAAATAATTAGCAAAATGTATCTCATGAAACAAGTAGATGTAATTATCTTATAGTAAAATCCATAGAAAAACGTCCCTGACGAAACAGAATGTGGTTTTAAGTTTTTTCATGTGTTCTGAAAATAGCTGATTTGCTTGCTCCGAGTTGCTTTGCTGTGAGAGCGCTCACGATTTTGATGTATTGCGTACTTCCAATCCACCGCATTGGTGGTACATTTTGTCAGGTACTTACGTTGATACATTTCTGCCCCAACGCATAAAATGCCTGATCAGCACTGGTGCTTCCTTGTACCCGTAGAGCAAATCTTTCCGAATTTGTTCTAAACGTGTATCATTCTACATGTATATTCATCTTGGTATTCTATCATGGTAGTGTATTTTAATGTGAAAAATAGGCGAACGGCTCTGAAAACTGACCATCAGCAAGTTGATTAGAGGTCATATTTAGTATTAACAACTGTTCTTTCCTCTCCTGTTACAAGCTTCCCTCTGGGAGCTCCAGTCATTAAAATAGTGTTCTAAGGAAGCATGCAAATACCTTTTTAGTGAGAACTACCCAAATAACCACACCGTTTATATCTACTTGAATCAAACATAGATATATATATATATAATTATATATAATATATATTCTATATATGATCTAATATATACGTAACATTATATATTTACGCGTGTGAGATAACCAAACCCCTTACTCGTAAGCCAATATGCAAGTACTATAGTTCATATTACCTCCTGGTTTAATTGCATGTCAAATTGACTATAAATGCTGTGATATAAATGAGAGGTCACATTGCTCACTTGCCCTTTCCACCTCAAAGTGCTATCAGGTTCTGAATACAGGCCCACAGAAGTGCCAGCGTTTGACGTTTGACTGAGGACAAAGAACTACCATATGAAGAATGCATCACAATATGTAAGGATATAAGGGCAACATCCGGATCTTTTGACACTCGAGCCATGACAGCCGAACGACAGCATAAATCGCGAAAACAACTGGACATATTGTCATACGATTAGCTGTCGCTGAATTTCCATAATTTGTGTCAGGCTCAAGAAACCGGATTAGAATCGGAACGTCACTGTAATTAGTTTGATAGAGCAGTTTAATTGGTCCGAATTAGTTCCTATGAAATAACTAATTGGAGGACGGGGAAAATACTAGTTGGACTGTGTTACCTATCCAGCGAATTACAAATCGTTTGAATTCACCCTGCTAGCTGCACACTATAGGGTC
>QVRM01004611.1:0-80696 GCA_003439945.1 Dermanyssus gallinae | reverse complement strand
ACGGAATCAACTACCATAACCAAGAGGCCAACTGCCACGACCACGGAACCAACTACCACGACCACGGAATCAACTACCATAACCACGAAGCAAACTGCCACGACCACAAGGCCAACTGCCACGACCACAGAGCCAACTACCATAACCACGAAGCAAACTGCCACGACCACAAGGCCAACTGCCACGACCACAGAGCCAACTACCACGACCACGGAATCAACTACCATAACCACGAAGCCAACTGCCACTACCACAGAGCCAACAGCCACGACCATGGAACCAACTACCACGACCACAGAATCAACTATCATAACCACGAAGCCAACTACCACGACCACGGAATCAACTACCATAACCACGAAGCCAACTGCCACTACCACAGAGCCAACAGGCACGACCATGGAACCAACTACCACGACCACAGAATCAACTATCATAACCACGAAGCCAACTACCACGACCACGGAATCAACTGCCATAACCACAAAGCCAACTACCACGACCACGGAATCAACTACCATTACCACAAAGCTAACTGCCACGACCACAGAGCCAACTGCCACGACCACAGAGCCAACTACCACGACCACGGAATCAATTACCATAATCACGAAACCAACTGCCACGACCACAGAGCCAACTACCACGACCACGGAATCAACTACCATAACCAAAAAACCAACTGCCACGACCACAAAGCCAACTGCCACGACCACAGAGCCAACTACCACGACCACGGAATCAATTACCATAATCACGAAACCAACTGCCACGACCACAGAGCCAACTACCACGACCACGGAATCAACTACCATAACCACGAAGCCAACTGCCACGACCACAGAGCCAACAGCCACGACCATGGAACCAACTACCACGACCATGGAACCAACTACCACGACCACAGAATCAACTATCATAACCACGAAGCCAACTACCACAACAACGGGATCAACTACCATAACCACGAAGCCGACTACCACGACCACGGAATCAACTACCATAACCACAAAGCCAACTGCCACGACCATGAGACCAACTACCACGACCACGGAATCAACTACCATAACCACGAAGCCAACTGCCACGGCCACGGAATCAACTACCATAACCACGAAGCCAACTACCACGACCACGGAATCAACTACCATAACTACAAAGCCAACTGCCACGACCACGGAATCAACTACCATAACCACGAAGCCAACTGCTACGACTACAAGGCCAACTGCCACGACCACAGAGCCAACTACCACGACCACGGAATCAACTACCATAACCACGAAGCCAACTACCACGACCACGGAATTAACTACCATAACCAAGAAACCAACTGCCACGACCACAGAGCCAACTGCCACGACCACAGAGCCAACTGCCACGACCACGGAGCCAACTACCACGACCACGGAATCAACTACCATAACCACGAAGCCAACTACCACGACCACGGAATCAACTACCACGACCACGGAATCAACTACCATAACCAAAAACCAACTGCCACGACCACAAAGCCAACTGCCACGACCACAGAGCCAACTACCACGACCACGGAATCAATTACCATAATCACGAAACCAACTGCCACGACCACAGAGCCAACTACCACGACCACGGAATCAACTACCATAACCACGAAGCCAACTGCCACGACCACAGAGCCAACAGCCACGACCATGGAACCAACTACCACGACCACAGAATCAACTATCATAACCACGAAGCCAACTACCACAACAACGGGATCAACTACCATAACCACGAAGCCGACTACCACGACCACGGAATCAACTACCATAACCACAAAGCCAACTACCATAACCACGAAGCCAACTACCACGACCACGGAATCAACTACCATAACCACGAAGCCAACTGCCACGGCCACGGAATCAACTACCATAACCACGAAGCCAACTACCACGACCACGGAATCAACTACCATAACTACGAAGCCAACTGCCACGACCACGGAATCAACTACCATAACCACGAAGCCAACTGCTACGACTACAAGGCCAACTGCCACGACCACAGAGCCAACTACCACGACCACGGAATCAACTACCATAACCACGAAGCCAACTACCACGACCACGGAATTAACTACCATAACCAAGAAACCAACTGCCACGACCACAGAGCCAACTGCCACGACCACAGAGCCAACTGCCACGACCACGGAGCCAACTACCACGACCACGGAATCAACTACCATAACCACGAAGCCAAATGCCACGACCACAGAGCCAACTGCCACGACCACAGAGCCAACTGCCACGACCATGGAACCAACTACCACGACCACGGAATCACTTACCATAACCACGAAGCCAACTGCCACCATCACGGAATCAACTACCATAACCACGAAGCCAACTACCACGACCGCAGAGCCAACTGCCACGATCACGGAATCAACTACCATAACCACTAAGCCAAATGCCACGACGATAGAGCCAACTGCCACGACCATGAAACCAACTACCACGACCACGGAATCAACTACCACGATCATGAAACCAACTACCACGACCACGGAATCAACTACCATAACCACGAAGCCAACTACCACGACCACGGAATCAACTACCATAACCACGAAACCAACTGCCATAACCACGAAGCCAACTACCACGACCACGGAATCAACAACCATAACCACGAAGCCAAATGCCACGACCAACTACCACGACCAGAGCCAACTACCACGACCACAGAGCCAACTACCATAACCACGAAGCCAACTGCACCAACCACGGAATCAACTACTATAACCACAAAACCAAATGCCACGGCCACAGCGCCAACTGCCACAACCACGGAATCAACTACCATAACCACGAAGCCAACTACCACGACCACGGAATCAACTGCCATAACCACGAAGCCAACTACTACGACTACGGAATCAACTACCATAACCACGAAGCCAACTACCACGACCACAGAGCCAACTACCACGACCACGGAATCAACTACCATAACCACGGAGCCAAATGCCGCGACCACAGAACCAACTGCCACGACCATGGAACCAACTACCACGACCACGAAATCAACTACCATAACCACGAAGCCAACTACCACGACCACGGAATCAACTACCATAACCACGAAACCAACTACCACGACCACAGAGCCAACTGCCATGACCACAGAGCCAACTACCACGACCACAGAGCCAACTACCATAACCACGAAGCCAACTGCACCGACCACGAAATTAACTACCATAACCACAAAGCCAACTACCACGACCACAGAGCCAACTGCCATGACAACGGAGACAACTACCACGACCACGGAATCAACTACCATAACCACGGAGCCAAATGCCACGACCACAGAGCCAACTGCCACGACCATGGAACTAACTACCACGACCACGGAATCAACTACCATAACCACAAAGCCAACTACCACGACCACGGAATTAACTACCATAACCACGAAGCCAACAACCACGACTATGGAACCAACTACCACGACCACGGAATCAACCATCATAAACACGAAACCAACTGCCACGACCACAGAGCCAACTGCCACGACCATGGAACCAACTACCACGACCACGGAATCAACTACCATAACCACGAAGCCAACTGCCACGACCACGGAATTAACTACCATAACCACGAAGCCAACTACCACGACCACAGAGCCAACTGCCACGACCACGAATCAACTACCATAACCACGAAGCCAAATGCCACTATCACAGAGCAAACTGCCACGACCATGGAACCAACTACCACGACCACGGAATCAACTACCATAACCACGAAGCCAACTACCACGATCACGGAATCAACTACCATAACCACGAAGCCAACTGCCACGACCACGATATCAACTACCATAACCACGAAGCCAACTACCACGACCACGGAATCAACTACCATAACCACGAAGCCAACTACCACGACCACAGAGCCAACTGCCACGACCACAGAGCCAACTGCCACGACCACAGAGCCAACTGCCACGACCACAGAGCCAACTGCCACGACCACAGAGCAAACTGCCACGACCATG
The DNA here is from genome assembly GCA_003439945.1 of Dermanyssus gallinae. Classification (NCBI taxonomy): domain Eukaryota; kingdom Metazoa; phylum Arthropoda; class Arachnida; order Mesostigmata; family Dermanyssidae; genus Dermanyssus; species Dermanyssus gallinae. Next base: position 76,652 of record QVRM01004611.1, on the reverse strand, counting down.
AAACCAACTACCACGACCACGGAATCAACTACCATAACCACGAAGCCAACTACCACGACCACAGAGTCAACTGCCACGACCATAAAACCAACTACCACGACCACGGAATCAACTACTATAATCACGAAGCCAACTGCTACGACCACGGAATCAACTAGCATAATCACGAAGCCAACTGCCTCGACTATGAAACTAACTACCACGACCACGGAATCAACTACCATAACCACGAAGCCAGCTGCCACGACCATAGAGCCAACTACCACGGAATCAACTACCATAACCACGGAGCCAAATGCCGCGACCACAGAGCCAACTGCCACGACCATGGAACCAACTACCACGACCACGGAATCAACTACCATAACCACGAAGCCAACTACCACGACCACGGAATCAACTACCATAACCACGAAACCAACTACCACGACCACAGAGCCAACTGCCATGACCACAGAGCCAACTACCACGACCACAGAGCCAACTACCATAACCACGAAGCCAACTGCACCGACCACGAAATTAACTACCATAACCACAAAGCCAACTACCACGACCACAGAGCCAACTGCCATGACAACGGAGACAACTACCACGACCACGGAATCAACTACCATAACCACGGAGCCAAATGCCACGACCACAGAGCCAACTGCCACGACCATGGAACTAACTACCACGACCACGGAATCAACTACCATAACCACAAAGCCAACTACCACGACCACGGAATCAACTACCATAACCACGAAGCCAACAACCACGACTATGGAACCAACTACCACGACCACGGAATCAACCATCATAAACACGAAACCAACTGCCACGACCACAGAGCCAACTGCCACGACCATGGAACCAACTACCACGACCACGGAATCAACTACCATAACCACGAAGCCAACTGCCACGACCACGGAATTAACTACCATAACCACGAAGCCAACTACCACGACCACAGAGCCAACTGCCACGACCACGGAATCAACTACCATAACCACGAAGCCAAATGCCACTATCACAGAGCAAACTGCCACGACCATGGAACCAACTACCACGACCACGGAATCAACTACCATAACCACGAAGCCAACTACCACGATCACGGAATCAACTACCATAACCACGAAGCCAACTGCCACGACCACGATATGAACTACCATAACCACGAAGCCAACTACCACGACCACGGAATCAACTACCATAACCACGAAGCCAACTACCACGACCACAGAGCCAACTGCCACGACCACAGAGCCAACTGCCACGACCACAGAGCCAACTGCCACGACCACAGAGCCAACTGCCACGACCACAGAGCCAACTACCACGACCACGGAATCAACTACCATAACCACGAAGCCAACTACCACGACCACAGAGTCAACTGCCATGACCATAAAACCAACTACCACGACCACGGAATCAACTACTATAATCACGAAGCCAACTGCTACGACCACGGAATCAACTAGCATAATCACGAAGCCAACTGCCTCGACTATGAAACTAACTACCACGACCACGGAATCAACTACCATAACCACGAAGCCAGCTGCCACGACCATAGAGCCAACTACCACGGAATCAACTACCATAACCACGAAGCCAACTGCCACGACCACAGAGCCAACTGCCACGACCATGGAACCAACTACCACAACCACGGAATCAACTACCATAACCACGAAGCCAGCTGCCACGACCATAGAGCCAACTACCACGGAATCAACTACCATAACCACGAAGCCAACTGCCACGACCACAGAGCCAACTGCCACGACCATGGAACCAACTACCACGACCACGGAATCAACTACTATAATCACGAAGCCAACTGCCACGACCACGGAATCAACTACCATATTCACGAAACCAACTGCCCCGACCACGGAATCAACTACCATAACCACGAAGCCAACTACCACGACCACGGAATTAACTACCATAACCACGAAGCCAACTGCCCCGACCACGGAATTAACTACCATAACAACGAAGCCAACTGCCACGACCACAGAGCCAACTGCCACGACCACAGAGCCAACTGCCACGACCATGGAACCAACTACCACGACCACGGAATCAACTACCATATTCACGAAGCCAACTGCCCCGACCAGGGAATCAACTACCATAACCACGAAGCCAAATGCCACGACCACAAAGCCAACTGCCACAACCATGGAACCAACTACCACAACCACGAAATCAACTGCCACGACCACAGAGCCAAGTACCACGACCACGAATTAACTACCACAACCACAAAGCCAACTGCCACGACCACAGAGCCAACTACCATAACCACGAAGCTAACTACAACGACCACGGAATCAACTGCCATAACCACGAAACCAACTTCTACGACCACAGAGCCAACTGCCATGACCACGGAGCCAACTGCCACGACCACAGAGCCAACTGCCATGACCATGGAACCAACTACCATGACCACGGAGCCAACTACCACGACCACGGAATCAACTACCACAACCACGAAGCCAACTGCCACGACCACAGAGCCAACAACCATAACCACGAGGCTCACTACCATAACCACGGAGCCAACTGCCGCGATTCATTTGCTGCTCTCTGGCTTGGGAGCCTTAACTACCTAAATGCATGAAGCTCTTATCCGGAGTACAGAACGTGTTTTTTTCCGGGCGTCCTACGCTTGGACTCCCTCGTGATAAAGTTATTGGTACAGATTAATTTTAATCTTAGGTTAGTTTAAAGCAGCAATACTGAGCCGCGATACGACAACTGTCTAACTGCCAACTGCATACACACTTTTTCGAAAATCGCGCCAATAACCCACGGAGTCAACAGTACATTACGTCAAAACCAGCGGCTACACATCGATCACATAAACAGGCCGTTCGCTTGACGTATGGCTAAATGGGCGCACATGTCACCCTGATCGCGTCCCCTTATTGAATGAAATTAACGTTACTTCAACACGGCTCTCGCGATAGTGAGTGATTCGACTATTGTATCACAGATCAATTTATATAATAAAGATGGCTTTATAGTCTGTTATTTTAAAACCGAAAACTTGTTTATGTTGAATCGTCGTCACTATAGTCCTTGGGGCGCCCTTGAAACCCAGACGACAGTCAAGACTGTGTCATCGGTGTGCCAAATAAGAGTTTAAGACATTATACAAAGTATGGAAACGTTTTAGCAAATACAATTCGCGTAGCCAGTAACAATCAGTCAGCGCAAAAAGCAGTAGTAATTAATTATAAAAAAAAGGTAAAAAAAGATGGCCGAAGGCAAGTGCGGCCACAACGGCCTTTTTTCCTATGACAGATTTGTGTTCTAAATGACATAGTCGGTTTGTAGATACGCCTCTTGAGTGTTTTATAGTGGTATAAGCCGTGTGTAACTGCGATACATTGTTACATGAAACGTACAACCCAAAGTCACAGGTACGCTCTTTTCGGAGCGTACCTCTGCCTTTAGGAGAAATTTCATAGCACCCTTCTCGTACGCGGAGGTGTATAGAATTAGCGCCGACCGCACGCCTTGAGTCCGAATTGTGGGTTTTCTAGTCGAATCGTTGTTTGCTGTTTGAAATTATGGTTTGGGTTTTGCAGAAATTTGAGTCGATTTCGGCTAGCTTGCCGGATTCCAATTTGATTCAAGTAGAGGTTCGAAACTAGTATATTCAAGCCATGCGTAAATTGTGTTTGTCTACAGTACAATATACGGCTGCACGACGATCGTTTAGCCGTACATTTAAAGCCCGGCTAGGCATACAATTTCGTACATAGCATACAGTGCAGTAAATGACGTGGCGAAACCCCATACAATTGTTCGCTTACTGTAGAGATGAGCGTGGCTCAGCGGATATATTCAGTTTCCGTTTCCCAGTGCTTCAAAAATGTAATGATTTGGTCTGTGTTCGAATAGACGGCTCACCTCACACCAACGGCTCACGGCTCAGAACGAACTCTGTGGCTTATGGCACGTAGCACGGCACGGCGGAAGGTCACATCTCCATACAGAGCCTTTTCAGGAATCTTCTCTGAACGCCCAATTATTCATACCAATGTGTCTGCACAAAGATGGCTCCAGACGGGTGAGCACTACAAAGGTTGTGATAACACAATTTTATGAGTTATAGAAACGACCACGTACATTTGAATCCTTAATGATGAAACACTGGAAAAGCGTGTTTACAATGATAGATGTAGATTTGACCAGATCTTTAACGTTGAGCAGCAAACGTGAATGGTTAAACACCCAATTCCGGGCAAACACCTGGATCCCGCGCAGTATATGATATCCGTGTATGCGTGTTGCTTCACCAACTTCTCCATCCGAACAATAATCTACGCTTTATGCCGCCTGTGGGCTGCATAAAAGGTCTGCAGATGAGAGAGTTTGAGACAATGAGTCATGGCTTAGCCATTGGATACTAAAAGCGTAATTGTTTATAATTTTGCGATAGACAAATACCGCCAAGCGGACAGACCCTTCTGGTCTAACCTGGCTTTCAACGTCTTCAGTCATCTTACGTTAAGTTTATCAGTCGCAGCACAAATGAATTTTGCATTTATCTTAACGTAAAACGAAGAGTTAACGAGAATTCTTTCTCTCTGGCAAGCGTTCTTTCAAGGCTTGGAAGGCAAGTTGCTTAGGGTCTTGTAGGATAGCTGTATCCGTTTAGACAGCGTCGGTTAGCGGCAATGGCGAAGCAAGCTAAATACATGACGCCAAATAGAAAATGCCGCCGCGCTACTAGCGAAGATGCGGGAAGTAACTAAATGCGCGGGCAATCTGTGAGTATTTAAGGAGGCATGAGAATAAATGAGTCAGAAGTTGTTGGTGCGAGCCACGCAGAGGACGTGTGTTTCTTGAGCGAGAGAATGGCAAACTCGTAACGGTCGCTGGCCGGACGTGGGGGTGGTGGACACTACAACTGCCGCAGTCGACAGGATCTTGAAAGAAAAGGCAGTGCAACAATGCCCACAGGTCTGCCACCCCCACCTCCGGTTCTGCCATCCATGGGCCGGCCAACAACACCGTGGAGGGAATGGCACCAGGCACGGAGCCGAATGAAGACGTCGAGGCGACTACGTCAGGATGGTGACGAAGCCAACGGATATGTTCAAGTAACACAAAGGAGCAGCCGTTGCCGACGACGGATTCGGCAGCCGCTGCCGGTGACGACAACGGTGAGTACCTAGCGGCACTGCGGTAACTGGTAGTGGGGTTCAAGCTCGACGTTTGGGGTCTGGTGTTGAGGAGCCAGCTCATTCTGGGGGCAACAATGCCACAGGTAAGAGGAAAGCTCCTCGCCTAAGAGGCCTTGCTAGTCAAGCAGGCCGTGACGGTCGCGCTACTCGTCGAGGGGTGAGTCACGGAAGCCAGGCGGATCGCAGAACAGTACGGGTAGGTGACGAGGAGCGCAAAGTTGAAGGGCCGGCGGAACAAAGCGGACAAAGGCCGGCGGAACAAAGCGGACAAAGGCCGGCGGCAGGGCGAGAATACGGAGCGGGTGGATTCCAGGTGTACGGATGGAAAAGCCACGCGAGGTCGGGGCCGAAATGTACCCGGAAAAACAAGTGAGGGGCCGAAAGCGTGGCAAGTTTGGCCAGTTCGGCCGAAAGAGTATGAACGCGGTGTACAGAATGTACAGGCGATCGGCGTGGCGGGGCGGCAACGCTGGGATCGTTGGACCAACGGCGAATGCCTGGAGGCGGCGGAGGATGCACATGAGAATGAGCGAGCGGCAAGTGGACGAACCGAAGGAGTGCGCAGACGGAAGAATAATGGCAGATGGAAGAATAACGGCAACCGGAACCAGGTTCGTGCGGTCGTGCCCCGCGACTGGGTCAGTATACGGAGGCTAACCGCCGCCGCCGAGTGCGCCACATGAAGACGCGCTGCCGTCGTTTGTCGTCACCGCTGTGAAGGACGTGCACGGAGGGTTAGACGCGCACCAAGCCATTTACGGGAGTTCGTGAGAAATAACGGGATATAATTTAAAACAGGCCTATGAAGGGGGGGGGGGATGGAGGATAGCATTGTCCGTAGCAAGCAGCTTGGGCATAGACAGCGTAGGTTGGGGGCAATGGCGAAGCAAGCTAAGTACATGGCGCCAAATAGAAGATGTCGCCACCCTTCTAGCGAAGACGCGGGAAGTCACTAAATGCGCGGTGTGTGTTGTGAGTAGCTAAGGAGGCATGAGAATAAATGAGTCAGAAGTCGTTGGTGTGAGCCAGGCAGAAGACGTTGCTTAAGCGAGAGAGTGGCGAACTCGTAACGGTCGCCGGGCAGTCATGGGAGTGGTGGACACTACAGGTCTCTTCAAAAAAACGCACAATTCATAAGACTAGAGTATGCCTCTTTTTCCAGGGTTCCACTGGAGACTCCATGAAGTCTTTACTCGGTTACGCATCTGAGGCCCAAACAAATGAAAACAATATCTGAGCAGAAACAAACTGGAAAATGCAGTTCGCACACACGGCACGGCAAGAAAGCTCAGCTGCAAATGTGGACCGGTAGTATGGAGCTCTAACCCACTAAAAACGAATCACGTCTCCATCCCCACACTCAACTGGGGCTTTATCGACCTAATTTAGTCTCCTCTGGCCAACTATTTGAATTGCCATGAAATACCCCAATTTTTTTTCAATGCACCTAAGCCGAGATGACCGACGATTTGGTAAACCAGCGAAACATAATGCAACGTTTGTACAGCTATAAGTATAGAAATATACACTTTCGAATCCGAAATTGCCCTACGCCATCATAAAGCATATACAAAGGGACTAAATGTTAACAAGAAAACTGGGGGACACTTGCTATTACAAATTGTGTTTAAAGGAAGATTACCATGAAATCGACGTTCCCTTAAAACCTTGATTGAAATGTGTGCCCGCGAATTTTAAACTCCAACGAAACGAACTGTTATACTGCCAACTCATAGTAAGATTAATTTACAAACGTACCCTGCTAAATTAAACTACTTATTTTATCCTCTCTTCTCTAGTTATTTGTTTTAAGGATTTGTATGTCGATGTAGTTGTTTAGGTTATACTCCACAATAAATAAAACAGATACCGTATACGCATTTACGGCATCAGTGTTAGGTGGGCCTAACAAAGCATGAATTGTACACAGAAAATACAGTTACACACATATGGGCACCAATCCAATAGCGCTAGAGTATTGCGCAAGTGCATTTATGATGCCGGTCCGCGGTAAAATACATTTTAAAATTAAAAACATACATGCCTATGCATAAAAAGCAAACAATTCACTAAACTAAAAAGAACATATTGAATACTTACTGTTGCAGAAAGTACGATCCACAATAGATATCCGGGTACGCCCGAATGGCCGTCATATGCCTCGTTTCACTATATAATCTTTATATAGAATGTTTCACTATATAAAGTAAACACACAAATGTACGTATCTATGTATGATTGATGGGTCTGCTTTATTGCATAAACGAACAACATAGGAGTCGTCAGCTGTTCAAGCTGCGCTGACGTGTTTTTGCAACAGTCTGTAAAATGTGTTGTTTTTTCGAAGGTTAATCAGCGTTTCTAAGGTTAATCTGAATACTAACGGATAGTGTGCAGGTAAATGGCTCTCTGGACAATATCTACATCTCTTACTGCCTGGAAACCGGCGCTCCCACATCCATTACCGGACATTCAATCATCATCATTCATCTCAGTTACCACACAAAGTCGTCATCACCATCACCACCGCAGCCATCATCACCATCACCACCGCAGCCATCATCACCATTTCCACCACACACACCATCACTAACTCCGGAGTCACACAAGCTACTCAGGTGACAGCGAAGAATACAAGATCCAACGCCGTGTCAGCTACGGAGCACGTTATTTTGACATTCTCCGGCAACAGCTTTCCGGCTGAGGTGGGTCTGGGGCTTAAGGGACATGGAGTTGTATTATATCATGAACCCTCGCAGTGCTATAAGTGTTTCAGTCTGGATCATTTGACAACGATACTGGATCACAGTATCGTTGAAGAAGTGCCCTGCAGACTGTCTGCAATCAAACAGGACACTACCACGACGGTTATTTCAAAGGTTTTAGAATCCGTGCTGTCTGTTGTCATACGCGCAGTAAGTGGGGCAATGATATAGGCCCAACAGAGCTCAGTAAACGCTTTCTCGCTAGCTGAGTCGATACAGCTAGCATTCCGTGGCAATGCCGAAAAAACTGCGACATTCCTAACAAATAAAAATAACTGCAATGACGACAGCATTATGGCTCGTAGATCAAAAACCTAGTGACGCCTGGGAGATACTGGGCCCAAAAGTCAGAATATTTACATGAGTGCGCTAAATACAAAAAATTGACTCCACAGGAAAACGTAAGTAAAAACAACACACTCTCAAAATTAAGAAAAGCTTATACAGGTTATCAAGGTAGTGCCGTGGAACTGCGAAAGGCGTGGCGTATTAGATCTGTTAGCCGCGGAAGCACTTCGAGGAGTGGATATTCTAATTTTGACGGAAACTTGGGGTGTTAAACCTTTCTCTTTGGAAGGCTTCTATGGACATCACGCACTAGCACATAAAGGTGAAGGACCGGGCAGGCCAAGTGGGGAGGTTTCAGTATTCACCAGAGCAGAAATTAGAGAAATAACAATAGCAATAATAGCCAAAAACTTATATGTCAAGCAATAGTGTCAAGGGAGTTAAAATTGTGGCAGCCTATGCAAAACCGGAGAGTGTAGAGTCTAATGAGGTCATAGCAAAGCGTATTATGCTTGGGGTCGAAGCGGTGCCGAGAAAAACACCGATGATTCTAGCAGGGGATTTCAATGCGAGGTTGAATAAGGGTAACTCAGAACAAACTGGAGCACTTTTGGATTTTATAATGGACATCGGATGCTGGTTAGTCAGCGATCCAGGCCTAAACACCTTCGAATGTAGTACTAGGGTGCCAGTGATCGACGTTTTTGCTACCGACGGAGACGCAAATGATATAACATTTTTGGTATAACATGGTATAACAATTTTTATATAAGAAATTTTAACAAATATAACATTTTGAAAATACATCATTTCGGGAAGGAGCGGGGCTTAGACGGCATATACCTATGGGAATGGCATTCAAAGTTAGCAGCATAAGGGAGTGTAGTCGTAGGCCAGGGACCGGGACAAGACTGGATAGTCGAATCTTCTTAAGGGGAGTTGGGAGAGTGTGCCCACCAGGGGAGATTCAAATAAAGTCATATGGGCGTAAATTGGCAAATCTAATAAAAAGTGCATTGTTTCCGCGCCAAGAACGGAATGGAAGTCCCTGGCTTAACGATCGGTGTAGAGGAGCTAAAAATGCCAACAGACTAACTAGGGAATACGTGAAGCTTTTTGCGAAATCAAGGCCATTTGCAATAATGGTGAAGAAAATGACACAAAAGGCATACAAGGAAGTGAAACAAAAGTATTGGGAAAGCCAGAAGTAGGCGCAGCTGCAAGAAACAGAGACAACCGCTCCGACTGATTAAACACTTTACTAGTGTGCGGCAGGGAGCCAGCAATACCCCGAAAGAAATAATATTACACAACAAGCCTTGCGACAAAAACAGAATTTACATGGGAATGGGTAGTTCAACCAGTCAAAATCGAAGACGTTGTCAAGGCAATTTTAAGAGCGCCTAAAGGCGAAGCGACCGGGAACGATATGATAGGAAGTGAACAATTAAAGCAAACGTTGACACTGGCGCCATGCTGGAAAGCTCTATTCGACGAATGCCTAAAAGACAGGGAAATACCTGAAGCGTGGAAGGAGGATACTCTGATTGTCATATCAAAAAGAAAGGGCATAGAAACAGAGCCGGAATCTTGAAGGGGAATAACACTTAACTTTTGGGGACCATTCTTGGGGAGAGTACAGTATACATCGACAACGGTATAGAGATTGAAGAAAAGGTAACGCAGACGGGTAGAAGTGGCCTAAGGTAATGCACCTAGCCCATTGTTTATTCGGTACTATTGGGAGGGCTACCTGATCGGGTGAGGCAGCGGTGGAGCAGAGAGTGGGCAAGTACTTTAATGTATGCAGATGACACTGAGATCTATGGCAGGAGTTAATTTAGGGTTAAGCAGGGAAAAGAACGGCTAATTTATTATGTAGTTGAGACGAGACTTAGTATTAACTGGCAGAAGACAGTAGCAGTAAAATTTCGAAGAGGAAGTAGATAAGCAAAACACAACGTTTATTGAGCCAGGGTAGTGTAACAGAATTCGTAAATAAATCCACTTATTTATCACTATAACGTCGAATGATAGCAGTTTCCAAAAGCATATTGAAAGCAGAGTAGGAAAAGCCATTCCAGCGGCAGCAGCATTTAAAAACCTGTAAATGCTGTCACTACATACTGCGTCCGCCCTTTTTCAAGATTAAAGTAGAACAAATTGCAACATTCGGTATATTACTTATATAGGAGGAATTAGGAAAGGTAGATCTACAGTTACCACATAGGGTTGGACTTTTCTTCCTGAAGGGGGGTTGGGGTTAGCAAATTCTTGTAGGAATAAAATAGTTCATATTTTAGAGGGGCGGTCTTTAGCGGTACAGGAATTAAAAGTAGAATGTAGTTTAGGACGACGGCGTTTGTGGCCTACACTATGAAATGAGGCAAAATTAAAGTACATCGACATAAGAATATACACGACGATAGCAATATGGAGAACAATCTGGCGTGCAGCCGGATATAAGGATAGGCATCTAACTACGGCATTTGCAGCCCACGGGTTCCATCGCGTGTTATGCAGCACGAAATAATTCGACGATCCTCAGGAGTCGTAGGTGCGCGAGCTGCTTAGGCCATTGCAATAGATACCACGCCGCAGCATGTCCAGCAGTTCAGTCAATAGCTTAACTTGAAAGATGAGAGAAGATCCGGTGATGTGTAGAAACCAATAACAAGACTGATGAACTTGTTTATAATTTACACTACCCAGGTGTTAATAAACCATAATTAAAAAAGGTACAACAGTTGGCACCAGCGGTCACCAGCTAACCCGTTATTCTAATCAATGGCTGTGCTTACAACCATAATACTAGTCTTTAAATCGTTGCAGTACTTACTCGCTTCTAGATGTTTCCTCTCGTTAGATAGTACTATGCATTCATTGTACAGGACAGTGCATCAGAGTAGTCTCTATTCCTGCCTGCATTTCGCTGATAAACTATAATTGATACTCGTGGCACTTATTATACGCACGCTCGTTGATGGTCAGTCAATGCGTAGTTCGAGGCCCGAAGCGTAGGTGAGGTATGCAATGGTTTGGTCTTGGTCTCTTCCAGCAGTTGGCGGCCTGAAGTCCGGCTCCACTGCTGGCGGATCAACTGGCCGATTAACTGGCCAGATTGGTGATGCAGTTGTCCAGTTGGGCAGGAAGTTCAGCGATCGTGGTAGCGTAATGTGTCTCGACTTCGCCAAGCACCGCGAAATCAGGCGATTCGTTATCGGCAAGACACAGGCTTACGGCGATGCCACGCTTAAGCATTCGACCCGTTCGGCCAATCCTAGCACAACAAGCAAAAAGAGCGCAAAAAGACAGATATGTGTGCAGTGGTTACCACAATTGTAGACCATGCTCCGTGTCCTACGGGCTTGAAGTCGCCGTGAGGCGGAAATATATATGTTTTTCAATGCACCAGGGGCTAAACTTGTTGAGGCCTATCTAGGCTTTCTCTAGTAGTCGTTGCGGCAGCAGCTCTCAGAGGTATGGTTTGTCTATGTGTATTCTCGATGAGCATCGCTCGAAGGAATTCAAGGATCCAAAACGGAGCTCGGCCAACCGGCAACTCTCCGGCAGATGACAACCATGACTAGCGTACTGGCCCCTTAGATCTCGCCGCCACTACGTAGTTACCATATCGCTAGTACTACACTAGCGTCATCATTATAGCACGCAGAGATAAATGTTACTCACACAAATTCCCAAGTTATGGGCTGGCTATGTAGTGGTCAGTGGTTTTCGGCGAGTCAGCTTTCTATAAATAGTGATTTCTTACCGGTGAAGGTACGTCTTTGCACGTTGGGGAACGTCGTAGTTGATAACGCAGGAAACAAATTCATAGTCAATGCCTCTTCCCATTAGATCAGTGGCTACAAGCAGTCGCCGCCTGAAGTTTTTGAAAGCTTCATAGTTTTCCAAGCGTTCCGCCTGTACCAAAACAGCATCCAACAATCATTGAGTTAACAAAACACAGCATTGCCACAACGGATCCAACAACAAAAGACTACGACTTCAATGGTAGCGACGACAACAACAATAATGATAGCACCAAACTCAGCGACAAGAACAAAAACAACGTTTTAGCGCCAGGTAGCCCCTCCCCCGTTTTGCCAGACAAACCCCTCTCTGTTAGAGATACCACAAATTATTAAGTAGCACCAGTACGATCACCTTAGCCGAACATCGAAACATTCATGTCAGCCGCACAAGAGCTGCATGTTTATGCACAGTCTTAACTAAACGCCAACCGTTCTTGGACACGAAATAATCATATAACCCCATTAAGGAGCGAAAAGCTTACACGTATATATATATATATATATATGCGGTATAACTTTTAAACAATCCTAACTGATTTGTTCCTTGTCTTGACATACTAGAAACAAGTTATAGTATCGTACGTGCACACACGTATACTTTATATGATATACAGGGTCTTTTATAATAATATGTACATATTTTAAAGTCTGGTAGAACTCGGCAAGAAAATATTTCTTTCCAATATCCAAAAGAGGGGGCGGAAACGTCTTGTTTAGAAGCGAAGATGAAATTTATAAAAGTTGTTGTTCTACTTTTTTTCTCCAATATAGTTGTGCAAAATCTACGTTTGCGGGAGAAGGAGTCAACGCATAAATGCATCGATCATACCGGCGTCTTCGGAGTAATGGAAGACACTTCGCTAGCCTGCGAAGCGAAAGGCGAATAGCCAGATTAAGGAAAGTCATGAAAAGTCGATATGTTGTTATGTCTTACATTAATGCTTTTACGTGTCAAATCGTAAAATTTTACTATTAAGGCCAAACATGTACGTCCAAAAGACTCTCAGGCAATAGCAAATTTAATGCCCACCATTTTCGTACCAAAGTGATGGTGCTGCGTTACGTAGTTGCCAGGGAACTAAGCTTTTTCGACAGCCACAGTTGTTATGTTTTACATTAAAACTTTCAAGTTTAGAACCGTACAATTTTGCCAAGACGTTTCCGCCTCTCCTTCCATTGGGAAAAATATTTTCTTGCCGAGTTGTACCAAACCACGAAATATGTACCTAACCTTCTCGTGACTTCTCAGAGATCATACTCCATTGGAAAAAAAGTATTGCTTTAACGAGCCCTACAATTCCTTATATCGCTCTCGAAATAGTCCTGGACCGCCCTCTATATGCACGAGTATCAGACTTTCACTGTAGATATTTATCTTACGCATATGTTACACATATCACAAATGATTAGCTGAGCCGATGTGCCTAGCGGGCGTGTATTGTGACTATCACCTGTACGTTTTGGGTAAGCCAGGCCGAGACCACTTAAAAAGTGTGCCCCGAACAGAGGCAGCATTTCCACGTTGTATGTCAAATTATGTGTATACGAGTATTATATCCGTATCTTGCGTATATATATATATACGTATCAGTCTACCAAGGCGTACGAATCAATCTATGATTACATAAATGTACTTAAATGTACTAAAAAAAGGGCAGACACGGGCGATAGCCTTTTCTGCGAAATTACCTGAATAGTTATAACTGTTTGAATGTATGTAATAATGGAAATTTCAAGCTCAATGAGGAATTATTAAACTTAAATAAATTTGCCGTCCGGAGAAGACGGCCCCATAAAAAAATGCATGTACTTAATCTCATCATATTTATTTCACTCATATTGAGCATGCGTATAACATAAACACTTATACAGATTATGCAGTCAGTCGCAGCATGTTAGATGTGTGTACTTAATTCGTACAGTTAAATGAACAAAAAGTGGTCATCCGCAGCAGCCTACCAGGAAGACAGACAAACCCATAGGTGTCAAGCTGAAAGCTAGCTCCTAGACTTTGTTACGTGCAGCAAAGGAGGGACAAAGGGGTCAGTGACCCGTGCGTGCAGCGTCAGTGTTCTGAATCGTTCAGAGCTCTAATTGTTCGGCCATCTGTTCGGTTATCAGACGTCGTCACGCGGACAGGTCTCACTCTCGACAGGTCTATGCTCTCACACTCACCTTCTGACCTTTTCCTTCGCCCTTTCTCAGACATATTTCTAGTCTAGTGGTGATGCAGAGGTTTAATCACACAAACATAGCATTCGTTATCTCTGCACGTGCGACCTCGTAACCATCGACTCTGACTCACCTGAGACATCGAGCTGTGCAAAGGCAGGCACGAAAGACCCTCTTCAGCCAATATCGAACAGAGAACGTGACAGCGCTCGACCGTGTTGACGAAGATCACCACCTACCGAGCACCAAAGTGTACATTATACAATCATCTGTATATTTGCACATCATGACTGACAATATAAGTCATCTGTATATTTGCACATCATGACTGACAATATACAGTCATCTGTATATTTGCACATGATTTCTTTACGCACCAGATTGGGTAAAATATACAATTGATTGATTAATTGATACAATAGTACGATCGATATCACTACAGCCTCGTAATGATATTAATATTAAAAATCGCTCAGGGCCAGCTTTGTTAGAGAGGAGATTGCATTGCACTCACTGCCATGATACCATAACAATATTTACAAACACATATGTCACAGCGTTCATGGCAAGCCTATTTTTGACAGAGGCTGTGTGTTTCACGGTGGTGAAAACCGTGCACAGCAAAGCGGGCGGTTATGTGTCTCTTTGTCCTGCCTGTGCCCTTTCATTCTGACCTAATCATTGCATCTGTCATATAAAAATGTGGGTGGATCTCTGCCATTTTCTCTTCATATCGGCATATGAACTCGCTGTATGCAGGGGTGTCTGGATGCTCAAACTGTTTTTTTTATCTGTTCCACGAATTGTGGACAGGGAAAAAAAACAGGGAAATCTACAGCAAAGGCTCCAATCCTTTAAAAATCTGTGCCAAGTTTTGCTTGATATGTGCAGACAGATTTCCGCTGCGGTCGGTTTCGCATCGTTACTGTTCGGCCTCGGCGTGTTTCTCCTTTTACAAATCCAGTATGGTACTCACCTGATTGTAGTCGATCCGATCCAGGACGTCTAGTAGTGTTCGGGTCTTCTGCGCTGCAGACGTGAGGGTTACCCGGAATTGCTTCACGCCTCTCAGCGCGAGTTCCTGGGGGTCGTCTACCAGCAGAAGCTGCGGCTGTAGATCACCGGAGGGAGACAAAAGGTTACAATAAACTACAAAAGCCTATTTTTCACGTGTATACTACATGGGTATGCACGCATTCGAATGCTTACGTAGTGTGCGTGCTATCAAGTAAACAACGTATGCAGGACAAAGACTACCTTGGTTCCAGAAGCCGATAATACTCTTCATATACTAGACGTGCCGTTCGGCAGCAAAATATACCTCTTCCGTTCACTAGATCCGACGACCCCCGAAGAGAGCGACCAGCACACACTTGTATGAGCTATTACAAGAGTAAAAATATGAGACTGACATCCGTAGGTGAGGGTTTTATGGCTGAGATCTTATTGTCGGCATGCTCTCTGAAATGCTCCTCAATGCTGCCACTCGATAGATAGTTAGAGAGAAAGTAAAATTTCCTTGCTTAAGGCGGCTGGGTTCCACACACGCAAAACTTTGATAAGCCAGCTTATATAAGGAAACGTACATTAGGTCTCACCTTATATTGCAAAACAATCGACGTTCAGTCGTGTCCCCCATGTGCAAACTATCTGTTTTGTTGTGAGAGAATAAAATATATATATATATATACAGGTAGTTCAATAAGTTCTTAGAATGAAAACCGAGAATTTTCCAAATCATGTTTTTTAATTTTTCTTGTTCGATATACTCCCCGAGAAGCTCAATACACTTTTCCTACCGATATTTCAGAGCTTTCATACCTCTTGAGTAGAATTCCGCGTCGTTAGACTGAAAATAGGCATTGACAGCAGCCTTAACCTCTTCATTGCTGGAAAAACGCTTTCCACCGAGACTATTCTTCAAATGTCCGAAGAGGAAATAATCAGAGGGGGCCAGGTCTGGAGAATAGGAGGGTTGTTCAATAAGTTCGAACCTCAGTTGGGCCAGTTTTGCCGATGCTTGCCGGGACTTGTGTGCAGGAGCATTGCCCTGGTGAAACGGGACAACCTTCTTCTGCAAAGCGGGCCGTTTCACGATGAGTTCTTGCTAACGGCAGTCCAACAGTCTTGCATAATATTCTCCTGTGATCGTTTTACAGCTCTCAAGGTAGTCCACCAGCATTATTCTACGTTGGTCTTAAAAAACTGTAGCCATCACCTTTCCGGTCAATGCCGTTGTCCGCACCTTCTTCGGAGGTCCTTCATCAGGTGCACACCATTGGCAAGATGCTTCGTGGGTCTCGGGAGTGTAGTGATGAACCCGGCTTTCATCGACGGTCATGAATCTGCACCAAAAATCCGACAGATTGTTCGACATCTTGGCCAAGTTTCGCTGTAAAGCCAAAACAGGCGCGTCTTTTTGGCCTTGGTTGAGCAAATGCGGCAGCCATTTTGCTCTAAGCTCTTTCATCGTCAAGTTTTCGTGTAGGATAAAATGCACACTGCCTAAACTAATCCCTAATGCCTCCGCTATTTTCCTTAATGTTCATTCGCTTATCTGTGCCAATAATTTTTCGCACTTTCTCTACGTTTTCCTCATCCGTTGCCGTTTTTTGGCCTCCTGGACGTAGTTCATCCTCGGTGCTCCTGCGACCTCTTTTTAACACATTAATCCAGTTGGAAACAGTGGCAAAACATGGCGCAGAGTCACTGTACGTCTCGTCTAATTCAATTTTTACTTGGGTCGCATTCCAACCTTTGAAATAAAAATGCTTGGTAACCACTCGAAACTCTTTTTTCTCCATTTTTAAAAATCACGCCGATACGTTGCTCGGGAAAAGCTATCAAAAGAAATCGCAACGGCCAATCACCATAATATATTGAGTGCTAGCAGTCGAAAAGTTGCAGTTCCTATTAGCGGTGAAAGCGTGCCAAAATTCGATTTCTAAAAAGCTCATTCTAAGAACTTATTGAACTACCTGTATATACATGTGTGTGTGCTCAGACAAAGATATAGTGGGTCTCACTGTAAACACTTAAAGAACGAAGCATCGAATCTTTAGAGACAATAATCTGCGGGGACGAGGTATATCGTGTCTACGTACGCAGTGCATGAGACGAAGCAAGCGGCGTTCGCGATCAGCCTCATGTTTGTCGATAGTCCCAGTGAACATCATCACTTGACGGTCTTCGGGACAAGCGTCCAACAGTCGTCGGACCATGTCTGACATGCCACCTATTTGCGTAAATAGCAAATCACAAGCACAATGATGATGATGATGTCATGACAAGTTATCACATTCTGCTTTGGTTAGTTAGTAAGCCTACTTTCTTTCCGAAATGCTTTTTAGGCCCGTCCTGAGCATAAAGTATTATCCCATCTCACTCTGCTGTATTTAAAATAATTTATGTGGATCTACTATAAGATTCTAAAGAAGCATTGCTTTTATAAATATATATATATATATATATATATATATATATAGACAGAGATAAAGAGGGGGAAGGGGGAGAGGGAGGGAGAAAAAATAAAACAGTGTTTCATACCTGGCCCAGGGGAAAGCACCTTGTCGCATTCATCGATAATGAAGTGCGTCACATGCCTGCAAAAAGATTTGCTTATTACAAATTATTAGTTACTAAATATATATCCTTTCATGGCAGTGACATTCGCTGGCCTTTTAAACAAATTTGATAGTAAATATGCGGCTGGGGGAAAAATAGAATCATACTAATTATAATAATCCTAGTAATCCTAATAAACAAGAGGCTGTCATCGATACTAACTTTACGACAAAGCATGTTGTGATCGAAAATATATTGTACAAGTATATATGTAGATTTGTACGCGGGCTGTCAACTGTGACTTACTGTAGTACCCCTAATGATGTTTAAGTAATATAGTCTATGTTAATTTGCCGAATACACAATATACTCGGATGCTGCTTCGGTTCCATGCGAACCGTCTAAACGCATTTTTAAAAGGAGATGAGACAACGATTAAATAGGTCCGACGTTGGTCGGAAAGACTCCGTCAAGCCGACAGTTATCTTAAGACTCTTGAGATAACTGTATTCAACTAATGAAATGTAATTAGAAAATTGAACGTTGAGTTGCTCGTATTCTTGGCCAGGTAAGCAAAGGCTTGTCTACAAGTTTTAGGCTACAAGGCTTAAAACAAGTCTACTTGTTTCTGGCATAAACCAAATCGACTGAAATCGAACACACGCCACCAGCGCAGATTTTTGCACCGAATTATCATGAGGGACGACAGACCTTCCGTCTCTATGTGAACATAAAGCAAACGAGGAGGTAAGTGGTTACAAACCGCAAACGTTAGTCTCCAGCAGAAGTTCCGTCTAGTCAATTGGATTTTTTTAGTCGACGGCAACGTTATACTTCGCAGTCGAGCGCAAAGCCGCGTAAAGTCGCTCTCAACAAGCTCATATGGGAGGCTTTGAATGCCAATAGCTCGCCAATTGTTGCCACTTACAGTGCTGATACCCGAGATCCCGGAAACTGGCTCAGAATCAAATCCCTCTAAATTAGAACGCCAAAAAGAGTCATGAAACTCGTTAACTCATAGTGGGGCGTGAGTTATAATCAAACATGACGACGCTGCGAACAGTTTTTCCTATATATATATATATATATATATATATATATATATAAATGATAAAAACTATTTAAGTTTGTGTTTTCTTCACTCACTACAGTTCTGCACACTTAGTTCAGTACGGCTGTATTCCGCCTGTTTGTCCAGTTCAAAATGTAGGAAACCTCGAGGTGAAGAACGGCAACATCATAGGTTTGCATTCGAAAGGTATTGGGTTAATATTCAGTACCGGCCATTCTTAGGTTAGATTTGATTTTTTTAAGTTAGGCAAGATGAATGCTGTATTGGGCTGTAAGCGGCCATGACCAGTAACACGGAAGAAGCAAATATACATAATCAATAGATGAAGTGCAATAATATTTGATTAATATTAAAATGCCTCCGAAAATTCTCACTCACATATATATGAACGCTCGTATATATATATATATATATATATATTTTTTTTTTTTGGGAACCTACCACATACGCTATTGTGCTTGTATGCGGCTATACTAACGATTGTAACAAAAATGTGTCAGTTACAGCACTTCGTCAGTATTTGCATTGTGCAGTAACAGGTTAATAACTTGAGCAGAAAAACAGACAGGAATAATTAACAAAAACTTGAAATATAGCAAGATTGCAAAATCCCACCTGAGATGGAGACGTAGATTTGCCATAAGCGAGACCAGTCTGCCCGGAGTGCCAACCACAACGTTCGGAAGTTTCTGCTTCAAGATAAGCTTATCTCGGTCTTCAGCTCGGCCGCCGAAGAACGCCTGCACTCTACAGCCAGTGCATTCCAATGCGCGAAATATAAATAGATTGACACGGCTCTCTCTAGCATATGCACACGGCTTAAAATGTGACGCATGATCTATTCCAAGCGTGTTGGTCATAATAATATTATTTTTATTTAAACATATATATATATATATATATATATATATATATATCTTCTTAAATATTTTCTTACGGCTTTAGTTGATCAAAGGAAATTATTATGACCCATCGCATCAGACATGTGTTAATAAATATATATGTTTTTTTTAATGCGTACATTAAATACAGATGAATATATCTTAAAACACGATCCCGCTATTTCTCGAATCCAGCATTTTTGCATGTGTATTTTAGCATTTCGTTTTTAGCAGTTTTGCAGAGTGTTTCTTAACGATTGCTATTCTACCACGTCCAAACGAGGCACTGTCGAGGTCCGAGAGTGTTCCTCGATACGTCTCTCATTCTATTTTCCCTTTTACTCCGTCTTCTGTTGACTGTTTTGCCTGTTGTAAAGCACAAGGCGCTAAGTCACGCTGCTCGCAATCGTGCACAAAATGCCGATAGTGTATGCCCGACACAGTCAGAGAACCTTTGTAATGGATTAGCTTTAAATTGGTATTCGTAATTGTAGTAGATCCGCCAAAGTCGCCGTCCATAAGGTCTATCTATCGGAAGCTTCGAGTGCAGCGTGTTTGTACACTACCTGCTACGTATACAGCTGAGTGCGTACGAGGGAGACTATACGCTTTAGAGCAAGAAGGGACACAAGGAGACACCAAGGGACACAAGGAGACACCAAGGGCCACAAAGAGACACCAAGGGCCACAAAGAGACACCAGGGGCCACAAAGAGACACCAAGGGACAAAAAGGGATGCACGCAGGTTACATTGCAGCAGATCGTATAGCAGCATACTACTACTACTACTATTAGCTGTCTGAAGCAGCGCGACTGCAAATAAATGATGAATCACACCCGTAACAGTGACAAACCTGCACTGCGGCAAGTACTTGGCAAAGAGCTCAAATTCGCCGGCCACTTGAACGGCGAGCTCTCTCGTAGGCACGATGACCAGCGTCTCGACCTGATCTGTGAAGGTCATCGTATGGAGTGCGGCCAATGCGTAGACGGCCGTCTTGCCGGAAGCCTCGCGGCTTTGCAGCAACATGTCGGAGCCGGCCATCGCAACCGGCAACGCGTTCATCTGCGCTGGATACGGTACACACAAGAGCAACAACAACAACAACAACACGTCAGACAACAAAAAGATACAACAATAACGACGACGCTCGTGAATAAGACGTCAACAAAGCTCAATCCTCACAGTCCACAGAGACAACTAACCGGGTCGAAAGTAAGTACTCATTACGTCTCGTGGCCGCTGTGGCGACACTTTCAGTTTGCGTACGTTTGAGCTTAGCTGGAAAATGGGATGCGTTATAATGAATTCGCCCAACTTATGACGAGGTCCACAATCCAAGCACATTTGCGGGCAACGGTATACTTTATACATATGTATATATACACATGTATTGCATTGAAAATATATACACATGTATTGCATTTAGCGATACGCGAGAACACTCATTTTCGTTCCGGACCTTAGACATTTTAATGAGTAAGACGCATCGAGTGTGTAAATCAAGTAGCACAGGTAGTCAAAGCGAAAGCAATATAAAGTACATTTTATATTATCAAACGCAACCAAATTATCATTCCTTTCCTTACTCATGTAATCTAAACTAATGACTGAACATTCTCAGAACTCAGATAATTCCTAGGTGGTCACACTTTGAGTAGTTAAAAGGCTGGCAGTCATTAATAAAACCCTGAAATTAAGCCGTATGTATGAGCTTAAAATACAGCGAACGCGTGCGATATTCATGTAGCGTTTTGCAACGCTTCTTGTGCGGGGCTGTTGAAGCGAAACACCGTTGCTGGAGATTGTTTGCAGAGTACTAAACCGGATATTTCAGTGTTCAAAAAAAGGATAGATTCAAACCATTTTGCGGACAGCGGAATGTTTTATGTCACACTCAACGACGCGGAAAAACATACTTGCTATCACTACCTTAAGATCCCCTTGATAAGTGATATGTATTAAATGTGTAGTAAATCAAGCAGACCTGACTGGTGGTAGTTAAGAACCTGCCTAAGGTGTTATGGGTTGGGTGGAACTCCTCGCCCAGTAAAATATGATCTATGCGGAAACAACACATTGCAAACAGTTTCCGGCAAACTTATACCGCAAAATTTCACAATCTATCGAGTTTGTAAGTGCCCTACACACATTCCAATAATTTCACCTGTGGGCGGATTCGGTATGCGGTGGTTGTCATGTTTACGTTAGGTACATCGAGCACGGCTATTCACTTCTTCAGCAAGAACATCGAGTTTCATCAACACTACGTTTGTTGCGTCTGTTGGTTTTGTTTGCAGAGCTGCAGTAAATATTGCGGTGATTTATTCGCTGTGCCGGAGCTCTTCACGTAATTTCGTAGTAGGACGGCTAAACATATGAAAGTAAAACTGCGTTAGCTATCTCTAAGTAAAACCTCTTAAGTAATCTCTAAGTAGCTACCTTTAAGTAAAACTGCGAGACAGAGAGAATGGGATAGACGTTCTTGGCGAGTGCGACTAAGCGACTACATAAAAAAACATATTTTCTTACTCCATAGTGGGGAAGAATCTACTGTTTTGTGACATCACTTCAACTTTCGCCTTTAGGTTAAGTGTGCCTGCTATTTCAGGGCCACCTAATAATATCGTGAGAAATAGGTGAATCCGATTCCTAACTCGTGAGAATATTTGCTGGGATACTGGCGAAACTGAAGCGATAACATTTAGCGCCATATTGCAGGAAGGTATCCCACTCCCTCAAATACGCTCCCTTCTCCATGTTCGCAAATAGATGCAAAACAAATCCCTTAGTACATAATTCCAGGAATTCTGCGAAACTGATATTAAGTAGCTAATTAAACGTGATGAGCAGAATACATACACCAAACGCTTAGGTATATACTTTGTGTTTCTGGAGAGACAATTAACCCCAGTCAAACATGTACAACCACCCCTCGCGATTTCCTGCAGGCTAGCACTGAAGACTTCGGTTAGGACGTATTTGGTATCACCCCGAGGGGCGCCACTGTGTTCTCTACTTATGTATCTAATTAAGAGCTTCTGCCATATGATGTTGTCGGCCCGCTTTCCCTGTGGTTTAGATACATTTTTCAGACACCCTCTAAAGCAGGCTTACGGTGAGGGGTTCAGACCCGTCTAACGTCTTGAACGCAAGAGACAATGGTTTGAAATATCTACTGAGGCTTAAGCAATTGCCTAGCCTAGTCTGCTCAGAGTGCATGACGGCGAGGTTGGTCTGAGATCGCAGAGGACAGACTACAGTGGGTTTAGTAGATGCTGACCCAGATTGGCTTCGCTTGAAAGTTAAGAGTGCCATTGCGTCTAGTCGGCGGCCGATTAAGCCGCTTCACTACACACGGCCAAAGACATAATCTGTCTCAAAAACATGGCCTCGCGTCAATCGCCCGTAACGTCTTCGATTCGTTTTCCGATGTCTTGCAGGAGTTTTGCTGTACCTGTGCTGATTGGGCCGAGTGTCTCTAATGTAATGGGTGCAAAGTGGTAGCTTCTAGATAGTTCTAGATACTTCCTTCGTTTTTCAGAATCCGCACGTTCTGCTACCCATCCCGATTCGACTCCGCTGTGGCGTAAATATGATAACGCCGCCGTGCATGAAACCGTTACATCCCATACAAGGCATTTTCCGTGCGACCACAGCGGGATGGTGACCCCGTCAGGTCGCAACTCACTGCTGCCATTAAGACCTACTGGTTCGGGCGTAGATGGAATCCCTGCCCTTCTAAGAGCTCTTCTCGCTATGGCGTTGAGTTCAGCGTGCCTTGTAAATCTGCCGGGGCTTTTTAGACAGCTTAACGGGTGTAAACCGTCCGAGTCAACCGGTTGGCCGCATGAGAGGCACGTGAAGGGCTGGCAGACGGGGGCGCCTATCCTAAGAGCTGACACCATGCGGAAGGGGTTTGGATCCAGCATGGTACCAAGCTGACGGGAGGGCAGCGCTTGAAGCCAGCCCCCGCTGAAAGGATGTTGAGCCGCTAGAAAGACGGCACGCTCTCTTGCTGATGTAAGGTTATTCATTATATCTCGCGCGGACTTCTTAGTTTTCTACGCGTCAAGAAGTTTTTGACTCACGTGCTCTCTCAGAGGGCCAGGATCGAGTTGACTCCTGATTGTGGCGTCTGCCACCGCGGTTGCCTTTTTCAGTTTAATCTTTGCTTCCTCACAAAGAAGTGATTCTGCCAGGGAGCCAAATTGATTCAGGGATGCAGCATAGCACACTGCAGCAAGATCCGTAGCTCTTCTTATTCTAAGGCCTCCGTTGTCGATGGGGAGGCTAGCTCTCTCCCACATGTTTCCTTCTAAGTTAACGTTAAGTACCTCGCTTAGAATGCTTCTGGTGGTCTCGTCATAGGCTGCAAGACCCTCCATGTATTTCAAGGTCTGACATGTTCGTTGCATGTAGACAAATCTTGGTGAGCCAAGACTGTGTCTCCATAGACACAGAGCCACCTGCGGGTGCACACTGGTCAGTCGTGGGCAAATTTTAACCAGGGTCTTTCGTTTAGCATCGAGAGCGCGTGGGATTCCTTCCGCCATTACGGGAGAACCTAGAACATCTAGGTTACCCTGAGTTACACAAGATATCCCAGGAAGTGCTTCCATGATTTCTTGTATAGCTTGCGCCTGATCTTGAAGGGTGCCTCCGACAGCCAAAACCTCGCATGTGGCTGCATTGAGAGTCAGTCCTCCTGGTTCCTCAAAGTTCAGTATAGTTTGCAGATCTCTCGCCACGACATTTGCGGGACCTCCCAAGACAGCGTCGTCTAGGTACCAGACATTGAAAGAGCTCTGTAGGCTTGATACCAGATCCGATATGCCGAGGCAGAACAGAGCTGGTCCCAATGGGTCTCCCTGCTGAATGCCAGTTTGTGACTCTATAGTTATATCTGCGTTCCAAGCGAGGATTGAGAAATCTTTATAACTCTGCCATATCATCGGATAGAGTCGTGGGGCTTTTCTCTTTACTTCGTCGAAAATTCTGTCCCTTCTTATTGTGTTAAATGCGTTTCGGAAGTCTAGTTTAACTAGTACTTTTGTCGGTCCTTCTGCTTCCAGAAAAGCGCGTGTAGCGTGTACAGTAGCCTCCGCTCCTCCTCTAATGGCAACACCCATTTGATGGGGTGAAACCGCCGCAACAATTGCCCGTTTGTTCATGGCCATCGCAATCTTTGAAGCCGTTCTTCGTAGAGTTAGCCCGCATGCTATGGGCCTAATAGAATTATCTTTCTTTCGGAGGGCAGTTAAACTTGCACCGTAGAAAACGGGTTGGCAGAACGATGGCAAAGCCCCATTTAGCACTCTGGCCATAAAAATGCTAATTTATTTATTTATAAATAAGGCCTAAAAGATTATAATTATTATTATTATTATAAACGCGGCCGATCTTGACCAAGATGGTCTGAGAGAAACCTAAACACTTCTCGGGCCGACCCTTAGCCAAGATTTAACGTGTACGGAACTGCTTTACGCATTGCTTCATAGACGGATCCCCATGAATACAACAGTGTGCAACGGTGGGGCTCGAACCCGCGCACATATGTGTCTCCTCCGATCGCAAGGCGCAGCCAAATGCACCCACCACGCCGCCAGGCTCGATTAGCCTGCCGACAAAGAACCATCCAATACGAGGCATTAAACATGACAGGAGAAATTTGGCTAACTCGTTGACCTCCCAGCGAAACAAGCGTGGGTCCAAGCGGGCCGTCTCTTTGGACCCCGGCCGCTGACTCAATCACGTCT
Source organism: Dermanyssus gallinae (assembly GCA_003439945.1). Classification (NCBI taxonomy): domain Eukaryota; kingdom Metazoa; phylum Arthropoda; class Arachnida; order Mesostigmata; family Dermanyssidae; genus Dermanyssus; species Dermanyssus gallinae. Next base: position 51,128 of record QVRM01004611.1, on the reverse strand, counting down.
CGGTGGAGCAGTACGTGAGTGGGCTTGCGATATGCCAGTCACATCGTTAACCGGGTGCTGCTACCTGGACGTTTAATACAGTCGGAAGGTAGTCCGCCAATAATGTGTTGCGAATTTAAGCTTAACAACTAGTGTGGGCGTCGAGGAAGAAAGAAACGAACCGTCTTTCCCGTGAAGCAAGAAAGATTCGTGCCGCAAGGATTGCGGCTTCTATGCACCTGCTTGTCAAACTCGACCGTGCACGCCAAGGACCGTCTCGATGTTCGGTCTGTCCTTCTTGCATGCAATTATGGCTGCCGTATGAACAAGTGCACAATTGTGCGGGCTAAATTATATATTTTTTCGAGAGCAAAGAGACGGGCCACGTAGGTTAAAATTTTGTTGGGCCTGATCAGAGTTAACCGAGGTTAGTGGCTCAGTCTACCATAGTTTTGTATGTATCTACTAGAGGACTACTCGTAACATTTTTGCTAGTGCGCTAGTCACGGTTTTCATCCATCGGGGTGTCGCCAGTTCAATCCCGATCGCATTGTAGATCGAATTTTCTTGAACTATGCTCATTGAGAATAGATGATGATATCATAGCTCCTGAAAACCAGCGGCCATGCTTCTGCCACAAGGACTGCTGGGGAAACCTCAACATGTCCGGCTCTTGGTGCATTGAAGATAAAACTCACTGCTGACGGCTGCTATTTATTGTATACTTCTCAAATAAGATAATCATTGATAATTGATTAAATAAACTTATTATTTAAAACGCGACTTACATAAAGACACATAGCTTTCGATCATTATATGGCCACTGATATTTAACGTATACTTACCAAATAAGTGTACTTAATCATTAATAATTGATTAAATTAACTTATCATTTTAAATATGCACCAGAAAGCTAACAGACTTAATATACGCATTGAATAATATGGCAGTGTTATATACCCGAACGACAAAGAGTTATTCATTGCGATACGCCTGTGACGATTCGTTTCGGATACCTCGTCTGATAATGAAATAATCAAAGTTATTCAAAAGTTAACGCCTATAATGTTTTGCCTATTTATTTTGAAACCTTTCTTTTGAGCTCAAACTAGCCTAAGCATTAACCTAAGCAACTCAAGAGGCTCAACTTAGTGAACGTCTTCAGAACCTAAAAGCTGACAAATAAGTCGACACATCTCAAAGACAGTTCTTATTAGTCATGTAACGTGAAGCTCAAGTACTAATTGTAACCCTTTCACCTGGTAGCTTCTTTTTTGTTATTCTTTATCTACCTAAGCTACTATATATATGTACACACTTAGACGGTAAACAGTACGGAAGCGGCTCAGTTTTTGACAGTTCATCAATGCAGCATTTGCACGTCATATGCGTGCCTATTAATGTTTTGTTGCATTGCTGCACATCACCTGCTCTATAGGCCGATGAGTCAGTGGTTCATTATATCAAGCCATTCCATGAAAGACATGGCCTAGGAATGTATATATATGTATATATATATATATATATATATATGGGGTAATACATATTTTTTAGGTAGTAGAAGGCATTTATTTTTTAGGTTGTAGAATTTGTTAAAAAACATTCTTTAAATGAAGTGGAGAGAAGGTGGAAAGGCCTTGATAAGGAATAAGAGAAAAATTACTTAATTTCTATTCGCGGTTAATGCGCACGTTGCAAAACATATGTGTTTTATGAGTGTAATAACAACATTTTACACGTTTGACGGTCTTAAACGTGAAATCAATATATATATATATATATATAGGAAGAGGCAGGCACCTCACCCGAAGTAGGCTTATCGAATCGACGAAGTCGAAGTGCGCGAACAAGTTCGGGCCGAAGCTCAAACGAGGCAAAGTCTAGCATCTCTCTGCTGAAGTCGAAGGCCCGTTGAGGTGATGATGATGATGACGACGATGACGCCGAGTCTAGCGAGTAAAACGACAACGATGACGCCTCGCTTTCTAAACGTGTCGCAGCTCCTGGGTCTCGATCCGACGATGTTTTTCCGCTGATGCGGACACCAACACCGCCACTACCACGACCACCACTACCACCACCAACGTTAGAACCATTCGGCGGGGACTCTTCGACGTGCTTCGTCATTTGGTCGAGCCCCTCCATTGCCATCTCCTCCTGGCCTGGGCTGACTATTTCATCTGCGAATCATGCCATGCATACCATGGCGTCCGCACGATGCGAGAAAATTAGAACGAAAACGGTTGTTTTTTTAAATAATGGATTATTTTTAGAGTAATAAAAACGTATGCTTTTTCCGTAGTCTATATCATGATCGATTGTTGCTCTTTGTATACGTAGTGTGCACGCCGATTACCCTTGAACCCATTTCCTTTTCTATGTCGTAACCTTGTTTTCTATTCACTAGTCGATATGCTTGCTTCTATGGTGTCAAAACTAGAAGCTTGCTTCTTTAGTTTTAAAAAAAGAACAAACACGAATATATATATATATATATACTTCTTTAAACAAGGAAGGTAGATAGACAGCAAAACGAATGTCCATCGTGTAGAAGAATTCGAATCCAAGTGCGACCTTTCAGTTCGTAAGATAGGCTAATATCGGTCGTAATTAATTAAGCTCTAGAAGACAGGACGTAAGCTATCCGGCAAATGTCGCAGGCATATTTCCTGGCTAATTTTATATAACTAAATTAGCTTCGTTTCTGTATATAGAAGAACATCGATAAAAATTACACTCTGGTAACATAAGGCTCGCACAAAGCACGAATTATATTCAGAAAAACATGAATAGACGAAACAGGAGCACAGGCTGTGTGGTACGTAAGATGAATAAACTGACCTTCAAACACGTATTCGTCTTCTCCAAACATCATGCGGATGGCACCTAACCACGTTTATTGCCACGACCTACTGTTGGCTTTCGATGCCTTCGAGTGCTGGTAGCGGAAAACGTAGACGGGGTCTAACAGACAAGTTTGGTCGAGAAGCACAAGCAAATGTGACCACTTGACTCGAGCGCAAGCAGCAAACGTCGAAAAAAAGACGCACATATAGTTTGGTCTAAGCAGACGCCGGAAGTACACGACTCAGCAGCTCAATTTGAACCGTCAGGAACCTCCTGAACTCAATGAGGTCGATTATGAGGTGAGGATTAGTAACAGCCCGGAGAAAACAGGGGAGAGGGAACAAGAGACCTACATTTAATACCAGAGCAGATATATACAAGAAACAGGGGAGTGAGAACAAGAGACATACATTAACAAAGAGATCGGAAACAGAAATTTCAAATTATTTGGAATAGGATAACCTAAAGCTTTGAAGAAAACTGATCGATTATTTTCTTGGCGTCACTTGAGCAAATCCAACGATTATTGACTTGTAAGAGAGTAATATAGCTTTTTGATCGCCTTGCGCATGATAATCTCCCTACGCCGCATACACCGTTATTGTTCCAACTACCGGGTCTAGGCTGTACGCAAATCATACGTCCAGCTATTTAATCCACGAGAAAGTGTGATGCTGTTGGACGTTGTAACTTCAGAAAAAAAGGATGAAGGTCATATGGATGGAATAAACAAACCATCTTAATCTTGCATGACAATGCTCGCGAATTGGCTGCATGAAAGACCTATCGGTGTCACCACTTGTAAATACTTCTGGTATTTGAGAAATGCGAAGCGATCCACATTGGTTGCCACGAGCCAGGTAAACCTTTCACTTTTAACGGTTGATAGTCTCGAGGTAGTCCGTAATTGTAGACACAACTGCTAGAGAGAACTATGAGAAGCACAGTCAGGTGGAAGAGACCGGGGCAGAGGGGACCGCGACTGTGATTTTCTCAGGCTTGCTACCTCGTTCACCGTGAGGTGCTCGAGTTCTTTTGCCAAGTGAGGGTAAGGGCACCACCGCAACTGCTAGCCAGACACAGGTTGACTGCTTCCGTAGTAGAAAAGCTTAAATAAAGCTATACAAGCGTGAGCACGCTCGGCTGGAAGAAATCCGACTGCTCGAAAGAGCAAAACGGTAGCCCTCAATCTACGTTCTGCGACTTCGTAAGGGGGCGAACCACCTGCTCGGCGAAGAATAGGCAACGAGTCACTCCAACCTGTTTTCTATATAGCTGCGCGACGGTGCTCCTGGATCCAAGTATTGAGCGCCCGCACACATTGGAACAGGATACTATGAATCTACCCTTTGAGGTAGGAAAAGTAAGTCAAGTCCTGCACTCTCCGTTCGAGGGAAAAGACTGCAAGGCTAGATCAGTACTCTTCTGCGAGATCATAAAGAAGGGACACATGTCAGGAGCCTGGCATATCGCCAGGCTTTTCTGGTGTTTAAAGGCAATCATGGCGACAACAGGCGAGATCCAAGCCTATTGCGCGATGTAGATTCTCAAAGGAAGGAGAATATCTTATGCAAACTGGTAATACAACAGATTGAGTACGTGGTCGATCAGATCCTTCCGTCGAATCAATTCGGCTTCCGGAGAGGTCAGGGAACGCGTGGTGCAATCCATATGCTTAAGCCAGAGATAGAGCGAGCTGTGGCAAAAATCGAAGGTTATCTGTGTGCAATCTTTATAAAATGCGAAAAAGCCTTTCACAAAGCACCTCGATGCCTTCTGGTGAAATCGATCTGATATACAGGCGTTGGTTGCCCCCTTCTGAGCGTAATTTCAATTTTTATGATGAGGGCACTTTGCTGGTATAACGTGAGCAGTATGTGTTGCGGGTAAAATGTGAGAACTTTGCACGGCGACCCATCGAGCTGTGTGTCCTTTACTCTTCTGCTTGCTCATGTTTTCGGCTATCCTATACAGAAGCACCGAAAAGCCATAGTTGTGATGTATGCATATCACAATCTGGGTGCTTGGTTTGTTTGAAAGTTGTTTTAAAATTTACATGAAGTGACTACTTTGCTTATCAATGCGGCTAAGAGCCTTTTTTTACCTAATGTCAGACGGTACACCCGGTTGTTAAGATAATTCGATTGAGCTTGGAGACACCGCGTAGTGTACTATTTGACAGCTGTGTCCCGGAATGGGAAATTAGAGTTGAAAAGTCTGACCGGAGGTTAGACCTAGATATTTTCAGTGCCCCTCAGGACTGGCCTGGTCTTGCATGTGACAATTGCCACGTATGCACCAGTGCATCGGTCGACTGTGCCCTTAAACGTGTACGAAGTATTATACATCTGCTATTCTGGTCCTTACAAAAAGATACCTGCACTGCCTATTTCGAATGGCATGCCGAGATCAGTTGACGGCAGTATAAGTATCATTGTTTTATGTATGCTCAATACAAGTAAAATAAAGATGATGATTGAGTCAGGTGTAACAAGACACGCGTAACTTCGTTGAGATCGCCCTACTGAAGCAAACTCAATGCTGAGATCGAAGCCACGCATGCCCTCTTGGACAAGCAGTTCGACTTCCGGGCAGGCGAGTCTACAGTGAGGCCCGTTGATCGAGTGCTTCCCCGCGCGGCCAAGAAGCTAACGGCGTTCCTCAAGGCGAAGGCTTTTGTACTACTCGCACTATTTGACGTACAAAATGCTTCTAACACTGTAAATTGGCAGGTCAAGCTAGATACACTGGACAGACGTGGCATATCTTTCTATCTCCGGCGCATCATATCCATACTTATCGAACCAGCGCTTTAATCCCGGGCGACGCCACGAGGTGACTGACGGTGTGCCGCAGAGGCCATGCTCTTTTGAACTTGGCTTATGATGGAATTTTGCAGCTTTTCCTTCCTAACGGGGTCGGGATTTTTGTCTTTGCTGATGATTGAATGGGCAGCGATCACAGCATTAGCTTTCGTCGATAGGTGGATATAGAAGAATCGCCTTCAGCCAGCCCTTCACAACACGAGTGTTTTGTTTCTCGCAGGCCAGGGACAAAACCCGACCCATTGCTGTAGAGCAGACAGGACATCCGATTTGCAAGACGAAGCAATTTTCCCTCAAACAGGCGGTGCGTTTGAGGGAGTGCAGGCGCCTCCTAGCTCCAGTAGCAAACGGCATAGCACTCTACGCGTGTTCAGTCTGGGGTGACCTAGCTTTGCGGGCCGATCCTTATCTTCGCCAACGTACTGCGGCACTTCGCGTTGGCTGCGACTATAGAGCGGTGAGCACGGACACCTACAAGACATGGGACAAAATCGCCTTCCGCCCGCGGTCGACACACAGTCGAGACGAGGGGGCTCCTCGAGGGGCCAACGCAACCCAGTCCTCTGGTGAAGCATCTTCTGGAGTTCAGGGACGGTAATGTCCAACAAAATTCCGAACTGTGAGGGATGGGTGGACTAAGAATTAAGAGGATCTTATTCGTGTCCCAATATGGCAGGCTTGATTCATTGTGACACTGTGGTACAGGTAACATTTCCTCTTCGAACTATGGTACTACTGCCCTCCCTTGAAAAATATCATACATCTAGTGACTGTTACTTGCAATTCGTATTAAACATCGCTCATAACAACCGTAAATATGCTATCGTAGTAGTATCGCTAATCAAGAACCAAGAATATGTTCATTTGAGAAAAGAAGAGAAATAGCTGCATTGACTGCGATATGGTGCATGCAAGGAAAATGTAAGGAAAAGTAAAAAGATAGCTTAAGTGTGTTAGAACTCTTGAATAGGCATGGACAACAAGTACAGATATTGATTTGACTAGGTATACAACGCGCAGAAAACGTAAGACCCGTTGACAATTATTCACCAACGACTCGCGCAATAGGCAATGTTCTTCTTCTCTCTTGAGCTGCTAGTCCAGATCGAAAGAGGCATGTTTTATAACAAGACATTTCCGAATGGATAACTTCATCTCATGATCGAGGCACCAGCGGCAGTGTCGTTGACAGTGAACTTTCGCTCAGTATGCGTTAAGGGATAATTAAAGGGATTATATATTTTTAAATCAGTCCGCGTATAAACGGCATGTAGCATTCGACGGAATGTAGTATTTTTGTCTAAAACACATTGTTTACAGCAGAGAAAAGACGCAGTTCCCCTGTGAGACGCCAGACGAAGCCAGTCGTGGCTCTTAAGCTTTTTGCGAGCATGTAAATAAACCTGGGGCGTGTTCGTCTTGTCAACACCAACTCTATGATCGACACTTCAAAGGCACTTTTCTGCTCGAAGTATACGCAATTTAAGTTATGTTGGCGTTTATGTACAAGGTCCACTCATTTGTCATTTATAACTGTTGTGTGCACGTAGAGCGTCGATGCATAAACACCTGGTGGAATGTGTAAAGCCATTATTAGCGGTTGTTTTATAGGTCATGTGTTTGACTAAAATCCTTTCAAAAATTGTGCAGGCAATGCTATATAGACACAAAGCGATAATTTGTAATTCGCCCTTTTTAAGTATCTGTGTTAAAATGCTCTGTTTGAAGATATCTGGAACTATAGCGTCGTTGTATAAATGCTTAAAACTTAGCTTATAAAATTCTGCTTCAAAAAATTGCAGCTATCTTTGATGCCGGAAAGTGACCTTAGCGCACCCATACCGCGTAATAGAAAAACATTGCAAATCCGTGAAAGCATTTGACTGAAAGTATTGCTTGTATAATTCCCTCAAAAATGGGATTGACTTCGGATACACGCGTGGCAGTATCCAATCATATTTCCCTCGAAAAAGTAAGGTTTAAACGTTAAAGAACAAGAACTCCAGTAAGGTTCTGAACGATCATGGGCTACAAGTTGTACCGTTTACGAAATGATAGTTTATTTATGTATCGAATTGGGGCTGACAACTGACGTGCAAAGAAGTGCCGTTAAGTGACGTGCCTACGATGGTAGGTCGCACGACGTAGGATCACATTCTCAGGTTGGAACAGCATGCAAGCCAGCCCTTAAAAAGTCATTTGCTACGGCTATCCAGTCTCTGAAAGAGCCTCTCATATGGCTTGTGTACAATTACTTCAAAAACGCTTTATTTTCTAGTGCCTGAAGAAGAGCAAAAACCTTGACGAAAATAAATTCGTAAAGCATCTCACGATGGAGCCCAAGGAACAACACACGGACCAAGTCGACTGTCCTTGTGCGCTGATGATACGACGATTGGCCAAGTAATAATCACAACATCCGTGACCCCAAGGCCTGCATTTTATATGGGTATTAGAGGTTGTGGAAGTGTTGTAAGAATATCATCGGTTAGGTCGCAGCCCCTTAGGAGGTAGTCCACATGAAGCCCACAGGATAAACGGAAAAGGCCTGTGGCAAAGGTAAGCGCGTGCTCATAGCCTACTGTTTTTGCCTAATAAATTATATTACACTCGTTCAGAGAAGTGAGGAGGTCAATGTCGCCTTCAGCCACGGCAGGGCAATTTAGGGGAGACTTATAAAGATCTTTGGGGAGACGCAGAAGGAACCATCCTTGGGGAGAATCAGACCTAGGTATAAACAGTTCCGTATATTCGTGAGTTCGACGTTAGGCTAGTTTCGAGAAGGTCCAAGACGCCTTTTATGTGCCCTTGATTACCACATCCCGGTCCCTCAGAAGAAGCAGTCGCCAAGGTACCATATATCCAGCGGAGAGTCCAGTGAATCCACTAGACCCTTGACACCAAAATGAAGAGTCCTTCAGTTGAATCCTAGCAGCAGATATGATAATTCTTGAATAAGAATTGGGGGGTCTCGTGGTCTGCTGGCTCTAGCAGGCCAGCTAGAGCCAGCTTTTCCTACGTAAAGGAACTAGTGGTGAATTATCTTATGATATAAGCTCATTTCTAAAAGAGTTGTAATATTACTGTGCTACCACTTGAAATGTTATTATTTTAAAGTTTATTACGATGTTGGTACTTTGAACTAAACAATTATCTCAGCGCGAACGTGTAGCCACGGGTTCTCTAACCCATAACTTAAAAAGTTTTTCATTACTGCTCATCATCATCATCATCATCATCATGATTCCTTGAGCGCAAACAGGCGCTCAAGTTAAGTCATTCTCATTTCGCACAGTTTACACTTCCTACGACACCATAGTGTTAGGCACATAATACAAATATAAGATTTATTTATTTGTGCATGTACATTTCGCTGACCACTCAGCGGTCTCCGATATGTTATTATACAGATATGGAGCAATGATGTGAACAACTTGACTAACGCTCATCAACAATCATTCGCATACAGCCGCTACACAAAATTGTGTGATGAGCCGCGCCCTGTAATATTCGGTTCCGCCATTGGTCTCCTCTGAACGGACCCTTAAAGCTCATAAATATACCCGCGCCTCTAGGTAGAGAAGACCCCTATTCAGGAAAACTCTGCTAGGCTATAGAGCCTTGCATAAGCGAGGCAAAATTTATTTCCCTCCTCTTCTATTTTTGCACCGTCTGAAATGTAATTTGAGCAGCTGTTCACACGCTGTTTTCTTGAATTGCCAAATGCTCTTCATTGTATTGCCTAAGAAATTGCCCCTATTTTTTTCCAATCTAACTAGCAAATACGAAGGTTATCTATTCGTATTGCGAGAGGGCACCATTTGCACTTGTGTCTACTGCAGACGTTGCCTCACCGAAGTTAACAGTACTCGCAGCGGGCAAAATATTTTACCGATGCCTTTATTAATTTCCCTATAAGACGCAGCATAGTAGCTGCCAATAAACGCAAACTAGTTCGTTACGTCAGCAAAACCATGCTTTCACCACAAACACACTGAGACCATTAGCAAGAAATAAAGTCTGAGTACTGCCACAATGATGCCGTTATCGTTGCGTACAAAGAAATTAGGGAAGTGACCTTCCAGAAGGACAACATAAAGTACGATAAATAGTTATGCGTATTGAGTCGTATTAGGATGCGACTTGCGTGTCGACGTGACAACGGAATGAAATTCAACCTGCAACGGCCAGCCTCGCACTGATCCGGAACTTAGGCTTGATCATCAAAAGAAGCCTGATATACTAAGTAGGTATCCACCACCCACCCTACATACATCTACGCTAAATCCTGGATTAGGCCACTTCGTCTCAAAGAGTTCGAAACCGAAACGAAAAAAAAGTAATGTATTTGTTATGGGTCGTTACCGACAGCAAAATGTTTTCAGCTGTAGAGCAGGCAGAGAAAAACCCGTTCTCTGCGTTGTGTTCTAAATAAAAATCTTACCTACATACGATTCCCGATATTTATCGGTTTTGGCTATGGCCTATGGAGGCCTATCTTTGTAGTGCGACTGGGCTTACTGCTTATCAGGTCGTAAAACGAGTCACCACGCACTAAAAACTCACAGGCCAAGGCGAATGTGTCTCAGCTTGCTCATCAGTACCGTTGTGAGCGTCATCAACAAATTACACTATCGCGGCGAAACTAGCGTATCCTGCTTGCCTCCGCTCGGCTAAGCTACCACCAGCTTAGCTGCACCTCAAACGCTCACCTCCACCATAGCCACCGTTAGCCAAAAAGCTTTCGATCGCCATAGTCTGGGTGGATGGCCAATCATATCTCGCACATGTTCAGAAAAACCTAGCCAACTACCTAATCCGTGTGGCTCTTTCTTCTCTCCTCAGATAATGTATGTCACGTCTTTTCCTGACGTGCGTGATTGCACTCTGCACATAGCCCTAAGCCAAATATTTCGCCAGCGATGAAACGCTGTACTTGTCAAAGGAAGAAGACAAACGGCGTCCCTGTCCCTTCGGTGAGACACTTTGACGAATTTAGCCGGACACTTTGTATCGTTGTATGTTTACATCTCGTCGTTTCGTGCCATCTGGTGAATTTACACTTCTTTCTCGCTTTTTGCCTGCTACGTTCGCTTTCAGCAACAGCGCGTTGACTTCAAATATTTATCCAGTACCGGCAGTACCCCTGTACGTGACAGCTTTGCCCGGTCGATCCCGTCGTCGATGACAGAATCTTGTCCATGGGCGACCTACATACGCAGTCTACAAGAGGCTCATTTGAAGCAGTAATGGTTGTAAATAGATCGTGACCTTGCATTCGCTCATCACATCGATTGTAAGTCATTCGGATGCCTGAACAATAAGTGCGAGTTGAGCTGGGCCTGTGCAACGAACGTACGCGCACAGAGAGGACAGTGCACGGATGGAATCGCCCCGTGCTGTCGGCGCATATGTGATACCACCTGCAAACGAATCAACACAAATTGCAGAACCTTGGTATATATATTATTTATGCAATATATATGCTTCTATATATAACGTAGCAGAAGTGAAATAGTCGTACTGAGGAAAGTTGGCAAAAATCGAGATCCCGTGATGTCTTACATTCGCAGATTCGCGTTCTGTAATTTCTACGCTAGGCTTGAAAAACATACATGTCCAGGAAACTGCGTATTTCACGGAGATCAGTTTAGTACAAAATTGATGGCGGTTCGATTTGTGGTGTGATTACCGTCTTTCCATGGAACAAGTCGTTTCCTTACATTTGAAAGTTTTCGAAAGCTAGGATCGGCCAGTTAGACATGATATTCCATTGGAAACACTATCTCCTTTTTTAATGTTTTGAAGGAGTTCGATGACCTTCTCAAATGTAGTCCAAATATCCAGGAACGTCCTATATATATATATATATATATATTCGACTGAGCAGACCGGAGGATATGGCCGACGATTCCGACACTTCGATCCCGGCACGACGCATACCCCTTTGAGGAGATACCTTTATATAGGATATTATAAAAAAATAAAATGAAACTAATATATATATATATATATATATATATAAATATATATTCATTCACTAGTAATATTAGGCATTGTCATACCGAGTCTATACGCGGATGACTGTACGAGCAGAGGTCGCAGGCGTGGCGTACAGCCGCCGTTCCGTGAACGGTGGCGAGGTGTCGTTGCAGCAAGGTGTGATTCGCTGCTCGATAGTCGCACTGGCTGCAGTGGAAGCTGCGCTCACCCGAGTGGGTTCGTCGATGCCGATGCAACATGTCCTTTCGAAATGTCGAATAGCTACAGTCAGGACACGATAACGTCCGGCGGCTGGGCTCGTGTCGTCTAGCCGACGCAATGGCGTAATAATATTAATAATAATGCCCAGCGGCGTCACCGGCAAATCAGGAAAACGACACAATCAACGAACAACAAACAAACGACAAATCACAGTAAGAAAAGAAACAAATCAGTCAGTGCCGCAGTCGCAGGTGAATTGTAGGTGAGTCTCACGCAGAATTTGGTCAAGCAATGCAGAGAGAAAATACCTGAATGACACTCGCAGATGATGATGAATGATCATGATGGAATACAAATTACGTACAGAATATTGCAGAAAAACAAACACAGTCCAACGGAACAGTAAACCTATAGCACAATACAGTGTATCGATGATTAGCAACACGACCGAGAGCAATAGCAGGGATTATTGGCAACACAACCAAGAGCAGTCACAGGACAGAAAAGAAGAGCAAATGACTCAAAATAAAAGCCAATAACGAAAGCAATTAATTAGGCACTATAGACACTTTCTTACAAGTGAGCAAGCGCAATTTGACGTTTGGCGGCACTGCCAGATACCAGATAAGTAGTCATATGCATATATGCATTGCATTTCCTATATCTTACACAGATACAGATAACCTGTCTCAAACGCCAGTCGTTTTTTCGAATCAAAACACCGCCCCGAAAAGCATATAGGTATCGATCACTAGAGTGATTGCAACTGAGAAGAACCGGCAAAAAATGGCTCTTGGTTGCGAGGTGATCGTCATGAAAGTGAGTATGCGTGCGCGTGCCAGAGAAAGACACCCACCGTCGAATCTGAGCAGAACGACTCGAAACCTTAAGCTTCCTAGCCAACAACTAACCTGACATGTGCCCGAATGTTCTTCAGTACGTGAACTGAGAAGCCACACACGTTGCAGACAAAGCTGCCCGTATCCGTCGTGTGGTACAGGTCGCCTCCGGCCGAGCGAGGTTCGAGAATGACGCCGAGCGGGTCTGCCGCGGGACTGCCGGACTCGCCGCCAAAGACGTTGAAGAGCTCGCGCGAATAGGCGATCTCCGAGGCCACGCCCGACGCCGATGCGCCGGCCGCCGATTCCGAGCTGAACAGGACAACGGGCGATTGCGTGGTGGCCGCCGGTGGATCCTGGTGCGACGAACCAGCCATTTTGGCATCATCGGTGTGAATTTGTCTGACAGCCTGTCTGGCTCCGACGCTTCGTGTGCTTCGCCTCGTCGCCGGTTCGCCACCGGGAGCCACCGTTGCACTCGCACTGTCGCTTACAGACGACTCACGCTAGCCTGCGACGTCGTTTCCTCAGCTCCAGAGTGTCTCGTAGACCCGTATTCGCCCTTCACAACGGACTCACCTACGACGGCTGAAACGAAATTACACACCGAGTTTAAACACAACGTGGCGTTTTCTATGTTTCGCTTTATACTCGTAACTGCACCGCCCCTTGTGCGTCATATGATAGCCTGCCTTAAAAGAAAACGCTACGATGTGTATATATATATATATATATATATATATATATTTTTTATAATACCGTCTTTTCTGGACGGCAAATTTATTGAAATTCAGTAATTCCTCATTGAGCTTAGACTTTCCATAATTACACATTATATATATATATATATATATATATTAAAACCAAGCTTGATGTCCTCATGTTTTTATCACTATCTGTACATTTGCCACCTTTAAGAAAGTTTAATCGAACCCTTTCTCGTAAAGTGCTTTTCTATGAGTCATTACAATGGATGTCGCTTTAACCACAACTCCAAACAACATGAACTGCCATAAAAATATCCGCTAAGAGATTGCGACAAGCGCTAAATTACAAGTTCGGAAAGTAAAACCCTTTCTAAGTCATGATGATATCGTAATTTTATATGTGTTTAGGATTAGTACTGACTTCAAGCTGTGTTAACGACACAACCACGGACTGCATTAATACTCATGCTTTTACTACTTTTTAATTACCCACGTTTTAACTTCCTATCCATCTCTGTTGGAACATGTTATTTTTCCATTATTCCTTCAAGTAATGGTATTCCTGAAGCGCGCTCAATATTGTCTGACTAAATATGTAACAGCGGAATAGTGGCAGATGCTTGTTCTACAGATCGCAAAGACGAAAAAGCAAAACACAGCCAGGGACCACAATGAATACAAGTTGAAGCAACATAAGCAAACTTTATTGAAACTGCATGTTATTAGCCTTGCTTATTATCATGAAATAGTGCGGCACGACCTCGGTATCTTGCGATCGGTCTATTTCCAACGCTTAGAACGGTGAAAGTCGGCTATTTAATAATTACATAAAGTCATTACCGACTTCCTAGGAAAATAAAGCGACCGCGTTTTCGGACGTAGCTAGATGCTAGACTCTTTATCTGTGGTTGAACTAAACTCAAAAAGCAGTAAATACCAAGTGTAGCCTGGGATGACTCGCTCTCAGACATCTTAGCTGAATAAACGGGCAGTTGTAAACTGTTGCTCTTCCTTAGATACTCTACCCTCTCTTAAGATCCACGAAGCATGTTAAACGCATATTTGCTTCGTATACGAGCCTTTAAATGTCATCACTCATGTATTGGCCGTCAGAATCTCCTTAGGTGAAGTGCGGGCGCCTAGGACGGCCTACGCGACCCTCTTTCGTTGCGGCGCCGAGTCGGCGCCTGGAAAGTTTGAGGCGGCCGGTAGTCATAGTCTCGTATGGGATGGGTTGCGCAATGCAGTGCAGTAGGATCCTCCGCCTGGGTCTTTCCCACTTCACCGTCGTCAAGATCATGACAGACCGACCGGATCGAGAACAATAGCAACCACCACGAATCAGAAGGAAAAGAATACATAAGAGGCCTGATCAGGGATATCGGGATCGACAAGCCAGCCACGATCTGAAAGCAAACATCTCTTTAAACTTGGAAACACTCACATAACTTGAAATACGTTTCGATATAGTACCAGTAAATACACGAACAGTAATTATGATTAGCAATTATCGTAGAATTGATACGATTGTCTGGAAAGGTACGCAAGCATGTCGTAATGGCGCCCTAATAGACGACGTTTAACCAAGCTGATTCCCCACCGGCAATAATGACACGTGTCTTCATACAACTGGAATACAGATTTCGTTTTATTTCTATTTCGAAACAAATATATTCCTTTCCATTTCATTCTCGAACGTTTACTTTGCTCTACACAATTGTACAGGCTTTGTACAGACAAAACGGTTAAACTTTTGCCATCCAAAATTCTGCTTGGACCACCGAGGTCGAATTTGCTCCACTACGAAGGGGTCAACGCTGGCGCGTCAGGTTCAATTTGCAAGCGCCACTAGAGAGTTGACCAATGTGTCAGCACTGCATAGACCAGAGCGGCACTCTTCTCAGCTCAGTAGGGCCTCAACTCCTGAATGCAAGAATTAGCTCGCTGCTAAGTCGTTGCTATAGTAGCAGCCGAAATCATCATAGTAGTAGTAGTAGTAACAATTTATGCTACAATAGATTACTCCAGGCGCCCTGTCACATGTGTACAACTAGTAGGTTACTTAGATGGGTTCGACTACTCCTATGTATGTATGTATGTATACGATCGCTTTACGGCTCAGAGCTACGGCTGTTGCTCCATTGCGGGCGATTAAATTGTAATGTTAATCAACAATCAACAACGCCACCACCACCACGGCCTCAGAAACGCGCCGTAAGCTTTATCTACTAACAGCATTACTTCGTTCACGGTCTCTCATCAAAGCGATACAATGCTGGTCAGAATCGAATACCTCATAAGCGCAGCACCCACGTCGGCTTTGACCATAAACCGTAGGCTGTTTATAGCCTCCGACGGACGTCGGAACCATCTACATCTAGCCCAATTGCAGTCGCGCAGCCGAAGGCGTAACATTAGTTAGACTGATATCCAATCATCGTCTAATGATTCAAGTCGGCCTGGAGTAGTAGTAGTATTACTAGTAGGCGGTACCGGCTGTAGAGAACTCGTCATCACGTTTTCGATGTCTTCACGAGATAGCTTTTCCTCAGTCTGCCCTCACACGCTTACTCTAAGCGCGTGCTTGAAAATGAAACTGGTAGGCTTCGCGCCCAACACTAGTGAAGTGCGCATGCTAGCGCGTATGGGTGTCTATTGGCACACCAAGTAACGCACCCCCCGCTGCTCCCCTGACTGCTGTTCCGCAAAGCTGCCACGATCACACATAGTGAAACACGTGACCTAAAGGTCCATGAGAGATCCTCCTGCTCTCCCACTGGTCGCCCACTAGAACAAGCAGGGAAAAGCTAACGAATCAGTATATTTCGTAATTTCTCCAGAACGTGCCGTCTAGCAGACGCCAAGCTTACAAAAATACCACGAATCCTTCTTACACCTACAGATCGGCAAAGACGGCTATAAAAACACGTTACGCGCAAGCAGACTGGCCGTGCCAGTCCAAATTTTCAGCTCCAGATCAATATACATAACAATTCTTCTGATCGTCGATAATTCCCAGTCGAGGACGAGACGAACGTCGGCTTTCCAATGTCCATCTAATCATGACGCAGGCGACCTGCGTTTACTTTAGGTAGTGCTTGAAGATGAAGTTGCTACGCATCCACATCTTGTCCGTCTCGAGAACGAAGAACATGTCCTTCGCATTAACTCGTTTAATGCGTGGGCGCAGCAAAGTCTTACTTCCACCAGTACCTCCGCCAGTACCTCCGAGAGAGCCTTCCAAACGAGCCTTTTTCCGCGGCCCAATCGCCTGCAGAGCGGTCATATTGGCTTCTCGCTGGCGTGCCTCCTCCATTTCAGCCTTTTGCATCTGTAAAGTTAAAATGAAGAAAAAGAAGAAAGTGGAAAACCGACATACACAGCGTCCGTTTGTTAGAAGCAAAGCGATAATAGTAGAAAGAGAATTCATCCCTATATACGAGAAAATAAGCGCCAATTAGGTTCTCCGAGCTAATGGAAACAAGCAGCTACGATTTGCCTGGTCGTCGCGTGGCTAATAACGACTCGGGTGAAGCTAATGCCAAGTTCGCAAGTAACCAGGAGAGCAGATCAGGACGGAAGAAAGGTCAGGTCAATCTACACATGAGGTTATCGGGCGTTAAAGAATGTCACACAAGGGTAAGTATGTGTATTCTACAAACACATCTTAAAGAAGATCGCCGACTCTGACGAAACCGGCGCTTGTTGGCTAACGCCTAGTTAACTATGGGCAGGGGAGGGACAAAAATTCCGAGACCTTCCACAACAAAAAGCGGGGGCGTTGGTTACCTCTTTAGCGCGTTGCTTTAGTTTAATCTGTTCGGGATCTTCCGCTCTGCTCCGAGATTTGGCCGCCTTCAGGAGCACTTCGCGTTCGAACTCCTCGTGTCGCTTTCGCTCGAGGCGGTCGAGTTCGTCAACGAATCGCAGTTGTGCACGCGGATCCGTTGTCGGCTCGAAGCGCGCGGGCTCCGTTTTGAACGCTGGCGGCTCGGCACGATGTTCGCTGGCAATGTTCAGTCGCTCTAGATAGCCCTTAAGCTTCTCCTGGACGGCGTGTGACACCAGCTTGATGACGTCCGGATCAACGGACTCCACGCCATGTTTCGATGCTACAGAAGAAGAAGAAGAAGAAGAAGACGAAGCGTTGACTTGCTGTTTACTCAGTAGTGCCATGTATGTATATATATATATATATATATCACACTGTACCCAAAATTCTTTTTGACGCAAACGCCTGAGCACGGAGACTCAGAATGGACGTTCAAATCGTTGATTATTGGTGGAGTGAAACATTGAAGCAATTGAGCCTATGGTGGGTTAGTTCGGTAAATCATAGTAGGACCTAGGACAACGCTACCTGGCAGAGATCCTAACTAAATATAGCCAAGCAAGTCATCAGAAACATATTCGTATTTGCATAGCATATGCAGCTAATTCCCTCATATCGACAAACAGATGCACTTAACTAGACAGCTCGTATTTGCCTAGTTAGCATAACTCCTCTTTGCCTACAACATGAGCACGCAGCTAGCATGACGAATTACACTGTGCTGAGGTTACTTCCACTCTGCACTTCTAACACATGTGATCAAACAAACAAAATCCCTCTAGTTATCTATCTATCTATCTGCCTCTAACACCGCTTCTCCCGACATTCTTCTTCATGGCTCTCTGTACGCATCGTCGTACGGCCGCGCTTCACCAAATCACACTAGCCGAGATCGGACTGACTCACCGATTTGCGAGATCTTCTTCTCGAGAGCCACGCTGAACAGAAACAGGTCATCGCCGCAACTTCGCGTCGCGCTCACGAGCTCGCTGCTGGCTAGAATGCGTTGGCTCTCTTCTTGTAGGTTGACGCCGCCCATAGCAGCCACGTCGTTGATGTCGTCATCCTCACGAAGTGCTGAGCCATAGCGAACCTTTTCGTTGCTGCTGCTGGTGGTGGTGGTGGTGGTCGGGGGTGCGGGTGTCGCCGTCGCCGCCCCCGCCGACGGCGTTGCTGCCGTTGTTGTTGTTGTTGCTGTCGTCGCCGCCCTGGGGTGTGGTGCCGTGATGCTCGTGGTCACTGTCGAAGTCTTGACCGTGCCCGTTGTTGTCGCGGCAGCGGCCGCTGCCGATGTCGTCGTGGTTGTAATCCCGCTTGAGTTTGCTGACGGCGCCGCGGTGGCGGAGGTGGCTATCGTTAGAGCGCCTGTTGTGGCTGTCGCGGTCCCAGAGGCTGGTGGTGGTGGTGGTACGCCGGGCACCCCGATCACCCCCGGAGGAAGAGGTTGATGATGAGCAGGATGAAGGGCACGATGACGGGCAAGAGCAGGAGAACGAACCGCCGTAACGCCAGTAGCCGTAACAGGGCTAGCCGTCGACGTCGTAGCAGTCGTTGAAGTAGCAGATGTTGTAGCGGCGGCGGCGGCGGCGGCCGCAGCGGCAGCGGCATTGGCAGCAGCAAGCGAGAGAGGAAGAGGAATTGGTCCGATTACGCCAGGAGCTACCATACCCAGAGTGCCGGCGGCCGCTGCGGCTGCCGTACCAGCGGCCAGAATTGTAGCAGAAGGCATTGCGGCACCAACACGAACGGGGGTGCCGGGGGCGGTGGCGGCCATCGTGCCGGTAGTGGGGGTGCCGCCGCTACCGGCACCAGTAGGAACAACGGCCACGCCCGTTTGACCAACGCTGGATGCAGTTTGACCGACGGACGCAGCTGGCGATGCAGCAGGAGGCGCTCCGATCGTCACGATATTAGTCGATGCTGCTGCTGCTGCTGTGCCTCCGCCTGCTGTCGTTGGCGTTGCAGCATGTGAGGTGACTACGGCAACCGTTCCCGCAGGGGGGGTTGAATGACCCTGAAGTGCAGAGCCGCCGCCGGCAGCTGTCGACGAAGGGGCAATTGTGGCCGTTGGGGTAGTCGTGGTCACACTCGTTGGCGGAGCCGAAGATGCAGCAGCAGCAGCAGCTGCGTTGGCCGCTGCAGCTGCATTGGCTGCTGCAGCAGCGGCTGCGGCCGCGTTACGTGCCAATGCGGCCGATTTGGCGGCTGCTGACGCCCTTGAGGCGGGCGATGGCCTTGACCTCGGGGGCGCTGGAGGCTTGCTCGGTGTGGGCGCCTGTACAACGATGCTCTTTGTCATGCCGCCCGCCGTCGACGTCATCGGATGCCCGCTCTGGTTGAGAATCGCTCGCGGTGGAGGCTGCGTAAATACGATCGCACGTCGCAGCAGCAGCAGCCGTCGTCGTCGCAAGCAGTGGCCACCAGTGGTCGTCAACAAGCGACGAGAATGTCAACAGGAACGCGGAGAGCGAGAGAGAGTAAGAGAGAGAGAGAGAGAGACACATTTTAGCTATGAGAGGTTGATACGTAGGGGATACGAACACCACACCGGAGTATGTGTACGCGTAAATGGCCAGATCGGCTAATATAATAAATCGAAACACTTTCACTCCTCCAAACGCTCAATAGCGGTAAAAAGACGATACAGAGAAGGGAACAGAGCTAGAGCGATCTAAGAAACCGAGTAAGATGGACACATGCCCCGGCAACCTACCGTGACTGTGACGAGCCGCGGCGGCTGAAGTAGGCGAACCGTCGTGGTTGTCGTTGGCCCGGATGAGGTCGCAGCGCGAATGATAGCCTGCGGAGGATGCTGTTGAGCATGGTGACCGCCCGGGGCAACGAGCGTGGCCGTAGGGCCTAGCGAACCTGGCGGGGGTGGTCGGACACCCTCGATGGACAGCTCCTTTGTCATCAACGACTGCCGAAGATGCGGCAGACTTTTCTGCGCGCGCCGATGCATGCCAACACGTAACCAGTGATTTAGTTACCAAAAGCATGACTAGCCATGCGCCAGAAGCGACGGCGGGCAGGTCAAAGCGTCACGATATAGTCTCACTCAGTCTATTGCAGCCCTCAAATAGTCAATTGATAATTTAACTTGCCTATCACGCGATACACAGCCCTTACACTCACAGTATATAGCGTGAAAGTTGTAAACCTGAAATAAAGTTTAATCACTCCTGCCATTCACATCGTCGTACGTACCTTCAGAAATGGAACCAGGCATGGCTGAGGTGAGGAATTGAGTTCCCGCTGAAGTTGCGTCGTAAAGTCCTCTGGCGGAATATTGCCGTCGATCAGACCTTGAATAAGCGCTGCAGAATCACGGAGAAATCATCATATATCATCAGCATGTATAAATTTCTTTTTTTTTGAAAGACTGATTGCTGCTGCTGCTGCCCACCGACAATCTACATATCCAAATCTAGAGTAAAACTATTGAAATATACCTGACTGATGAAATTACGGAGGGTTTTCATCGAGTTATGTCACTCGATTAGCCATTCCGGCGCTTAACAAACACGACCAACTAAATTTCAACGCAATGAGGCAACAGTGTGGTTGCTTGATCCTGCTTAGATCGGCGATCTTGATTTTAACACCACGCAACCCACTAGACTAAGCGGCCTCTCTCTCTAGCCGTTATCAGTCAAGCATGAACATTACCGTTCACTACGCCGATACAAGATCTAACTATGTAACTACGGCAACGTTGTCGTCAACCTGCCGAGATGCTTCTGAAACGAACCTTTGACGTTGGCTGCAGTCTGCACAGGCTGATCGGATGCGAGACGAATGAGCGTGGCGAGGAAATTCTTGCACTTCTTCTTGGCCGTATTTGGCGACATCTGCGAGGCCGTATTCTGTTGGTGCTGCTGCTGCTGTTGTTGTTGCTGCTGCTGCTGTTGATGCTGACCACCCCCGGCTGTGCCTGCGTTTACAGATGCCGGCGGGGGTGGTGCCGTCTGTACGGTCAACGGCCTGACACCTGGAGCAGCCATGGTTGCACCGGCCTGCATCATCTGCCCCTGGGGCTGGTGAAGAACGACCTGGCGTAGCCAGCGCGTACGTAGCCAGGTCAAGAGCAATTATGATGATCGAATGGAATGGATCATGATGACGATAGTACAAGCAAACAACAAGCGGCCAACAAGAAGACCGAAGTGATAAGAAGCACGATCGTCGGCAGCGATGATCCGGCGAACACGATGATGTGCGAAGGGTGATTAGATTGGCGATGATGACGAAGTCCACAGTGAAGGGGGGCGGGGGGGGGGTCACGTCAAATCCACGTTGCACAGAAAGGTGGGAGATAGGGTGGAGGTGGGATAAATGGCGGTAGAAGGGGGTAAGAAACGACCAACGGCAAAATGATAGAAAAACGTCCCAGGTAGGCGAAAGAGAAAGCGAAAAACAAGACGAAGACGAGCCGTGGCGTTGTTGATGATGTCGTTTGTGGAATTTGTTGTTTGCATCATCATCATCATTGTTGTTGTTGTTGTTGTTGTTGTAGAAGCAGCAGCAGCAACAGTTACCGGAGCAGCAGCAAACATGTCGGCGAAATGTAGAGATACGACGAAAGGTAGAGTAGGTTCGGCCGAACATCATCCACGAAAACGGGAAGACCGCGACGCAAAACGTGTGCCGATTAACGCAGCGAAGACATTGATGAGTGTCATTCACGACACAACATTGCGTCGTCCGTGTTCGTTCGGGTTCGTGTTCGCAGCACAACAGTAACATCCGTAGGAACGTCCATGACAACCGCAGCGGCGGCGGTGATAACAACATCAACAGCGACGACGACGACGGAGAAAAAGCATGCCGTAATTAACAACAAATACGCTACAATAAATAACCATCTTGGTGCAGAGAAGCGGGAGGAAACAGAGAGATCGTACCGAGAAATACTAACCATCAACACGGTAATCAACAATGTCAACGAACAAAATACAAAAAAAAAATGAAGCCACCGACCTGTGAGCTCAACTAAGCTGTCGCAATCGACCCCTAAGAAGTTCATTCATAAACTGTAGCACCATAGAGCTCAGTGATACAAATTCTTGTTTTCTCTGCTTGCGTTTTGATATATATATATATATATATATATATATATATATATAAATATATATATATATATATATATATATATATAAACCATACGAGCTCTTACCCCAAATTATTTCTTAAGCATATATGAGGCAGCAAAACAGGCAACGTATGCACACGCGTACACAATATATATATATATATATATATATATATATATATATATATAATATATATATATATATATATAAATATGAGCTTAATCCCAGCTTATTTCTTAAGCACCACTAAAAGCCAGCAAAACAGACAACATATGCACACACATACACACCCAATATATATATATATATATATATATATATATATATATAGACACACACAGAGACGAACAAAACACTGCACACCATTTTCAGCTCACACAAAGGGCGTGACCAGAAGCGGGCAAGCGTCTGCTCCTCGGATCATGGTGATGATGGAACGAAGAGCTTTGTCCTTTGGGAAATGATGATTTGCGGGTGTTTTTTGTTGCCGGGGTAGGAGTGGTGGTGCTTTGGTGGTGCGGTGGAATGGGTTTACATATCATCATCATTCATATAGAATCTATTACTTCTCGTATTGTCACTATTATTATTATTATTCTTAATATTATTATTACGATTTCGATTATCATTGCTACTATAGATAGCTACGGTAGGTAGGCAACATGATCATCCGAAGTGATACGAGGAGCGAGGGGTGAGGAGAGAGGAGAGGAACAGTGGAAGACAAGGAACACAAAGGTTAGAGATCGCTAACGATCGTTCGGGTTCGGGTTGGACGACAAAGCCAAGCGTGCCTCACGCGCGTCACGGTGGGAGGGAGGTTGGGAGAAAGGTAGGGAGGTCGGGATATATGAGGGAAGAGAAGGTTCATGTGAGTGTGCAGGGTGTTCATTAATCATTCATGTTATGACTATGATTATTTTCTTCGATTAACTATGACTATATATTCATCACCGTCAGCATCAACAGAGCAGAATCATTATCGTCATCATCATGGGCATGAATCATGGGCTGATCGTCACCAACAATGTGTGTGACGATGGCACATAGGTACCCCGAAAGGTACCGATAAAGGGCCGCACAAATCGCAAGAGCAAGGTTGCACATGGAGTCGAAAAAAACCTGCCAAATGACAGGTCGCCCAGCAGCAGCAGAGAGCAGAGATTTCTCGCATCCAGTCTCTCTCTCTCTCTCTCTGTCGCGACAACGGGTAGGAGAGAATACTTGTTGATCGTTACTAACAACAAAGTCAAAAATGAGATCACCATCAAAACGGCGCCCATGCCGCCGTCATTCAAACCGCACGACAGGAACAACAACATACATCGGCGACATCTAACACAGCCAACATACAGCTTACAGCTAGCTGAATTAGTTTGTTTCGAATTCGAGACCACAGTGGCCGCAGCAGACGGACACACGCTAACTATGTGTCCGTAGTTGGGCACACAAAGCAAAAATAATATAAACACATCAAAATCAGGGCGTCGACACACACAACAAACACGCACGCTATAAACTAATAACTAAAACAGAGACAGAGATCATCAATCAGTCGTCGGTCGACCATCCCGATCGATACATCATCACATACGAGCAGGGCAGACCGTTGCAGTTCGAGATGTTTCTCTAGACGTTTCATATATGTACATATGTATGATTGTATACATACATTCACAGTATATATATATATATATACGGCCAGTCCGTATATATATATATATATAATGTACATACGGACTGGCCCAGTCCTAAATATTACTCCAGACGTTCCTGTACGTATTGCATGCTTAACGCATATGAGAAAATTTTAGGCTAAAGACAGAATCTCTGACATGCCATATTTATATACAAACGTGTGTCTGTATGTGTATGTAACATCATGCTTTATTCATTATAACGGTCGTTCCTACAAGTTGCAGGTTTGGGTTAACGTTGTTATAGGGTATACGTGACACGACGGCCCTTGTCGGTCAATAAACTAACCGTAAGCATGCTATACTCAGTACGTAAGCGTAGGTTGTGTGAACGACCAGATATTAAACGCAATAGCAATCGAACAGTCAAGAAACAGGTCAACAGGTTCATCCTAACCAAAGTACCGTAAACATATAGAAGGTTAGTCGTATCGAAACACATGTCCGCACACAGTCACGTTCAACAACAATTCGAACATATTCGAAAAAAACGGATCGTACTAAGAGCAACATCAATCAATCAATCAGCACGGACACCAATACGCAGAGATGGAGCAGATTTTATGACGATGCGTTTTTCCGTCTGCGGAAACCGAGCGTATCCGTAACGACGAAAGGATCCATTTTGGTTCGACCTTCATGCAGGTAGCTCTGACATTGGTTGATTCCTTACTCAATCTTTTCTGTGGTGTACTGTTTAGAATTGTTGCTGTTGTCGTTGTTAATGCTGCTACTGTTGCCGTCGTCTTTGCAATGTTTGGATGAAATCGAATGTATTGTACTTTGTTGTACGTGATTCTTTGATTCTATAATGTAGGGGTATATGCCAATTATAGACGAATCGCAAAATCCAGAGGTAGGCGAATCCACGATGATTTTAAATCAGAATTAATGTCAGCATGTAAGTCGATTAAATTTCATAATGTTTTAGCTAAACAAAAACGCTTCTTATTGTCGTCGTTGTTGTTGCTGCTGATCAACCTTTGCTGTTAGCACCACTGGTGTAACTGATTGCTGTTTCGTATTGACGCCTCTGCGGTATTTTTGCAGAATTTGAGTGTTGTTGTTGTTGTTGTTGTGACTGGTATTCTCGCTGTGTCCTCTACTTTGTCCTCTAGAATAATGATGACTTGGCGGTTGCCACAGTGTTATTAGTGTTGTTAGTTGATTGATGATTTTATGATGCCAGTTTTTATGACGACGATTATGCCAGCGGCACACGGATGGTGGTGAAGACTGGCGATGATGATGATGATGATGATTGTGATCATGGTATTGTTGTTGTTGTTGTTGTTGCGGTTGTTGTTGTTGTTGTAGGTCATGATCACATGTGTCGCCCTACCTGAGTTGGTGCTGCAGGTCGTCTGGCCACCTGAGGCGACGTTGCGGCTGAAGCAGCCACAGGGATGGTGGTGACCCTCTGCTGAGTCTGCAGTGGGGTCATGTTGACAAGCTGGAACTGGCCCGACTGATCGTGACGCATGATCAGCGCGGCAGGCCGAAGCTGCACGCCCGGCTGGAAGGTGATCGTGTTCTGCACGCGCGTCACGCGTTGCCCGACACGCCCGACACACACACACCAGGGGAAAGGAGGCAAGCGACTCAGTCACGTCAGGCACAGAGAGAGAAGCACAGTTTGGCATTGTTTGCAACCCCGACCCATAGGCGGAGCGCTTGACGATTGGTTGAACGATGGATGGGATTGTTGTTTCACTGATAATCGAGATCGAGGGTAGGCTGACTGACTGACTGATTGATTGATTGATTGATCAATCCAACCATCGATATGTCCAAAAACATCGAGCGAAATTCGAAACATCGAATAGCGGAAAAAGCCGTGTACTCCCTCTGCTAAAGGGGTTGGGGGGGGGGGAGTAGAGTTAGATAAAAGCGCGAGAGCATAGGAGAGCCGGGGGACAGATAGTAGCGAAACGACTGTTGTTTTATGCCGGCGAGACAACTAAAGAGCGACCGACTTTCATAACGGGTCCGTCCAGTAGTAGCAATCAGAATGAAGGACCTCGTAATTCAATGACTACACTGTCGTATACTTCGGCCGCCACACCGCCACGGTCGCAGCAGCAGCAGCAACAGAAGAGGTCGTGCAAGATGTCGAAGTCGTGTAGAAGAAGGCGTAGAAGTCGTGGTTGTTTCAATGGGCGTTGTCGTTGAAACAGGACAGCATGAGGTGGCTCTCCTCCTCGAATAGGTCACCTCAGCAAGCTCACTGTCTTTCGAGTAGTAGTTGTTGTCGTAGTCGCAGTAGTAGCGGTAATAGTAGTAGTAGTAGTAGAAGTTGTCGTCGTCGTCGTAGTTTTGATATAGTAGCTATCTATGGCGATGGGCGCGTTTGTAGTCTTAGCTTGGCAGGCAACTTAGCCGTGACTTGTATGCGGCACGGATAACTTGCCTGTGTCCCGCCACAACAGTGACGACGCTGGAGGTGAACCACCAATTATTCGCGCCCCGTTAACCTATTATGCTAGCTTAAGCCGCACACGACGATAGACGCATAGCTAAAATCGCAAACGTCGCAAACAAACAGCGGCTGTACAGATATATGTACAGTATTGCTTTGATAAACATTTCAGACTTTCAATAAAGACCGCTCGCCGATTGCAGCAATTGACTGATAGTTGATGTTTGTTTCGGTCTGCCTGCAAGGAGCAAGGATGAATTCGCGGCCGACAAAAAACGCGCACCTCGCCCGTGTAGAGACACAACGCGCGACACAACAGAGAGAACTATAGCTGGGGCACATCGTAGATCATCATCATTGCCCGAACTCAGAGAGAGAGACATTTAATAGAGAATAAATGTCGAGAAGGAAGAAAGAACAAAGGGAAGAGAGAAAGGAGATAGATGAAAGGGAGAGGGAGGAAGACAGACAGGAACAGACAGAGAGAGAGAGAGAGAGAGCGCGCAAATCAAACTTGACAAAGTACAAAAAGCGTCAGGATTCCTTGAAACTCGACAAGGGACGGCGGGATGAACATGGTGTTATCGACTGAAACTGGAGGACAGCCACTGAGACGACATTATGATGGATCCTGGGGCCGCCGAGAGAGTAATTGTAATTAAGTTGAGAAAGGTGGAACCACACGGAGAAGCAGCGAAGAGGAAAATCACGGACGGGTGATGGTGGTCAAAAAGAGAGGCAGAATTCATTAGGCTGCTTAATTTCGACGAGACGAGCAACTACGTTCACTACGTTGCCGTCCGATAGGTCGCCGGTTAATCGCATGTTTAGATGTTTTGCCGAGTGGGCGGACGCCCGAAGTGCTCTCGAAAGCGGGATCGAATCAATTCCATCGTGCCTCAGTGGTACTCGCAGTAACTTAGTGGTAATAGTAGCAGTAGTCGGATAGTAGTAATAGTAGTAGTGGTAGTAGTACATACACTAGTAGCAATAGTAATTACACTAGGGGTAGTCGTATTGGCCTAATATTAGACTACACGGCGAGACAGCCGACGGACTGACTCAACGGGGACTGCCTCCGGCCACTCCCCGGACACCCAGCCCGCCTTTGTCCGCACAGGGCCCACAACAAGGTCCAACAAGCCTCCAAGCAGCAATAACGAATGGAGTCACAGCCATCACAACAACAACAAAAAAAAGCCAAGACGCTTGTCGACTACCGACATCATCGAACGTGGGTAGGTTGGCAACTTCGCAACTCGAGCTTGAGGGCTCTGGCTAGGTTTAGTCGTAGGAAGAGAGGAGAAGGACAACGGGAAGGCGCGGGGAGGTGGGCGCGGGGTGTAGATAGATAATAGGCAGCTGGAAACGAAAAGGCGTCGACAAGCAATGATTTAAAGTCACAATAGAAGTGGTAGTAGCCATCGTAGTGGCAGTAGCGATAGTAGTAGTAGTAGTAGTAGTAGTAATAGTGGTAACAACAACAACGGCGGCAGCAGCAGTAGGGGACGCTGTTGGCATGGTCCTGCTACGAGTCCTGCTGGTACGACTTGAGCCGAACCGTTACGCACGTGTGACGCATGCGAAGGCACGTGTTGTTGTTACCACCACCACCACCACCAACAACAACCACCACAACCACCACCACCACGCACTTGGACGCCCCAAGTGAACAAAAAGGCACTGACGTCACTTAAGACGGGACGCCACCACTAACACGACTAACACGACGTACAAAACACGACTCGACAACCATACACGTACGCTTTCCGAGTTCCCGTCCGTCGTCCTCTATGCGTCCGTTTACACTTAGGTCTATCATATCCTGACTTCAGCTTGCTCCTCTCCTCTACTGTACCACCAACGAGTCCACCACAGAGTCGACGTGGTGGGCAAGATCAACATGTCGCAGTTAGGTCTTTTCCTTCTCCACCTCCGCCAATAGTTCCGTGCGGGGGCTCTACTTCTCTCTCTCTCTCTCTCCTTCTATTTCTCGTTCCCTCTCTGTCTCCCTGTTCTAACTACCCAAAGAAGCAGGTATTACAGAAGGCAGACAGAGGGCCTGGTAAAATGAAGAAGGCGAAATAAAACATCCGTTATAGGTGGATTAGACGGATAGATTGTTAAAGCGATATGAAGAAAGTACACGTGTTGTCTTTAAACAAATATTGGATTAAGCACGCTAGAATATCATAATAACGTGTTGAGTTTGTGTGAACTAGCGAAATCGAAATACCAGAGCGGCCGACGATGAGGCCATCATCGTCGGACCAGCCTTGATGTCCATCTACGTCTCCTCCGACCTAGGGTCAGTGTACGGCAAATGATAAGTAACGCTTATAACCGCGCAAGCGTTAGGCAGATCATAGGTACTGAACGATGTCATGGGATTTATATTTGATTGGCAGCCATGATAAACACAATGTATTGCAAAGACACAGATAACCAAGCACTCAAGGTAAGAGGGTTACTAATTAGCACTTAATGATGGATTGATTGTTGATTGACGGACTGCTCACTGCGCGCTAGCTCGCTCCCGCTTCTTCTTCTTGATTGTACGTGAACATACATACGTGAAACACATATATGTATGTATATTTATCGTATACATACATACGCCTATATAAACATGTGTATATATGTATATAAATATATGCATATTTATATACATATATATACCCGCGCACAGTATCAGTAGATGCGCCCTCTAAATGGAGAAACGAGTCATAATAGAAGTGGTTCGTTTAGCTGCAGTAATGAATGATCTTCAATCACTAGTCAATCAAAGTCAAGTTAATGTACACAGTGCGTGCCAAGTGAGATCCCCTGCGTATACGTGGCAGGGTGGGGAAACAACATGAAAAGGGTACATTTCCGATGAGAGCTTGGTGCTCTTGCTTTAGTGGTGACTGGGGCTCCACTCAGCAGTGTTCATTCAGGCAACTTAAGACCGATACCCGGTCGATAATCACACCCTTGGCGTGCGTTAAAACGGTAGCGTAAGGATGATGTGTGGCGGGACGCGAGGAGTTGTGCAAAGCATGTGCGCAGTAAGTGAAGTCAGCGTAGTAAGAGAGGTTTCCGCGTTAAAGACAACTCCAGACCTCGGCTCAGTACGGGCGCCTCGAGATACAGACGGCGAGTTGAGGAATTTCATCGAAGCGATAATCAGAGAAGGTCACCAGAAGTTAGCCAACAGGGAGGGGCAGAGAACTGAAGAAAGGTGCATGTATTCTGGTTAGATGTTCGGCCAACAAACACCAGAAAGCCGGAAAGGCCATTCAGTGTCTAAATAGGCTTCGTTGGCAATAGGTACGCAGTTACGCCGCTACAAGAAGAATAACAACCACAATAGTGTCCGACGACCTGCCGAAATGCCTCAACAGGCACAAATTCTCGTGTGCGATCTGCGAAAAGGGGTAAGCATAAAGCGCGTATCAAATTCAAACCACAGAGCTCAAGAGAGAGCGCGCGCGAGAGAAAGATAAGGCAACAGAGAAATTGTGAGCAGACAAAAATCGAATAAATTTTAGCGACAGTAAGCTATGGCAGTAATTGGTGGTGGTGGTGGTGGGGAGGAACAGAACGGCAGCTAGCGAGAGCAAGATTGTTAGCGGCGGACGTCCCATAAGCAGGGTCGGGTTCTCGCTGCTACTCAGGCGACGTACATCGTGGACCGTGAGGATTTTTGGGCCGGCACTCGAGGACGTGGAGCAGAGTAGAGCAGGAAAGGCGAGGCGGAATGGAGGAAGAGGAGAGGCGGAATAGAGTGTAGCAAAAGGGCTTGGCTGGGTTTGAGGCGGGGTTGCGATGCGGGTTTGCAATTCGGCTTGCTTTTGCTCTTGAGTACGTTTGCATAAACGTTGCGTAGGGCTGTTTGCGTTCATTGCGATTGCCAGCCATGTTCATCGGGGTCGGCGGAGAAACGGACTTTCGCTGTCGCACAACATAACACCTCTGTCGCTAAACGAGCTCTCTAGGTACAGCAGCTCCACAGCAAGATTCCCCCTAGGTCAAGTCGTCCTAGAGTCCTATCAACGACTTAAGTACTTGTGACAATAATACAGAAGCAGCGGCAACAGCGGCAGCCTTAGCAACACTAAACCCATCACCATCTATTAGCCACCACTACCGCCGCTGCTATTACTATTACCGAAACGAGTGCAATATATTTCCTTGCCCACTTGTTGGAAAGCTTAACCAAAAAGCTTCCGTTCGTCCCGAGTCGCGTCTCATCGCGTCTAACTGCAAAGAACGCCGCTGCCGCCGCCGCCGACGACGACCAGAACGAATGGCGTAAACCCCAAACGATTAGTTATGGCTAACGGAGGTATGCTGTACGAGCCCGAGTTAATCTAAACCCCTACTAGGTGGGGATTACCAAACTACTAGGAATAGAGACCAGGCGCGTGGAGAAAAGAGGGACTGGCAAACGACAACGAAACTCGTCTCCGACGAGCACTGAACGAGGACAATGGCATCGACAACCACACTTGCAACAACCGTAATCCCAACAATCATAACAACACATAAAAACAACAACAACGGTAGGTAGGTAGATAGATAGATGGGTAGATGGATAGGTATATAGGTAGGTAGCGAAACAGATACGAAAACAACGACAGTGAAAGAAGAGAGAGAGAGAGAGAGAGAGACAGGTGTTGGCACAGTGAGCCCGCAACAATTGCTGTCTGCCTGTCTGTCTGTTGGTTGGTCTGCTCTTTTGTGCGCGGCTTTTCTTTTCTTTTCGTTGTTACTCACGTCCTCTCGGCGGTGACCAGGTAGCGCGCCTGTTCCCACCCCAGTTGCCGCAACAGCAACAGCAGTTGTCGCAGCATCAGCAGCAGCAGCAGCAGCAGCAGCTGCCGTTGTCGTTGTGTTTGTTGTTGTAGTTGTTGTCGTAGTCGACATCGAACCGGTAGGAGTCGCAGTACTAGTGAACGTGCTCGTCGTCGTAAGGGTTGATGAAGTGGCGACAGCGGTCATAGGAGCAGTAACGTCGTCGCTTGCAGGGGACAACGCTTGAAGGGGCGATGTGGATGGCCCATGGAATCCACCCTCCCCATGGGTGGTGTTTCCCCCCCCACCTGTTCGTCTTGGAGAAGGATGTCCCGAACCGTTGCTAGTTCCGGTGCCACTACTATTAGCACTAATACCAGTACAGCTGTTACTACTACTACTACTACTAGTTTCGCGACTAGGAGGACCACTAGTGGGCAGAACAACCTCACCCATTGGCGTAGT
Organism: Dermanyssus gallinae; assembly: GCA_003439945.1. NCBI lineage: Eukaryota > Metazoa > Arthropoda > Arachnida > Mesostigmata > Dermanyssidae > Dermanyssus > Dermanyssus gallinae. The sequence continues at coordinate 19,442 of QVRM01004611.1, read as the reverse complement.
CGCGGTCATCTCGGCTGCCGCCGCGAACGACCCTGCCCGGCTAACGACACTTGCCGCCCGCACAACCATCGACGGCCGGCCGTGTGTGTAGGGGGAATGAACCATATGTGGATGCTGTGCGACAGGTATCGACGTAGCAGAAAGTAACAGAAGCAGGAGCAGTAGAGGTGATACCCCCAGCAGCAGCAGCAGCGGCGGCGGCGGCGGTTGAATGCAAAACTGGAGGTGGTGGCGGCCCTGGCACCGTCATCATCGAACTACTACCACCACCACCACCACCGACTGCTACGGGGCCGGCGATACGGACGGTGCGCGGAATTGGGCTGCCCGGGCCGCCCACCGGTAGCAGGCCAGGACCGGCTGCAGCAGACCCCTGTCCACCACGCTCCCAAGGAGGAGCATGGCTGGACATCGGTCTTAACGGTACCCGGTGGGCTAAATGCACGTATGGCGACGATGAGGACAGACGACCCCATGGGGCAAGCGGTGGATGGCCCAACGGGTAGCAGCCTGTCGTGGTTGGCGGGGGAGGGCCTCTTGGAGAGCCGGTTTCTCGTCCAGCGGCGCCCCGTTCGTACATCGCTGCTGCGGCAGCGACGGCGGAGGCCGATGTCGAGGAACTCAAAGAACCTGCCGCTGCGTGTTGCTGATGGTGGTGATGGGCATTGATCATCATTGAAGCTGGGGCAGGCGGGGGAGGAGGCATCATGCCTGATAGGCTAGCAGACGGATGCTGCTGTTGAGCATGGTGATGGTAGCCTGCCAGAGGCTGATAACGGTAGAACGAGTTTGAGGTGGTACTAATACTACTGCTACTACTACTGGAGCTGCTGTACTGCCCAGTGGCTGCCGCTACGTGGTGTTGCGGGTGAAGATGATGCTGGGGGCTCAGATGATGATTATGATGGTGAGGGGGGGCATGACTGCCACTGTTGCTAATGGAGGGGCTTGTAGTAGCAGTGGGAGCATTCGATGATGTCGCAGCGATACCATTATAATGGCCAGGATGATGGTGAAGGTGATGGTGCTGCTGCTGCTGAAGATGAAGTTGATGCGCATGAGTTCCTGCCGAAAGTAGAGGGGACGCTCTATGTAGAATCGGTGGAGCTAATGGTGATTGAGGTGGTGGTGGGGGTGGTGCGGGCGATGTTCGCACGCCGTGACTAGACATCGAGGAATAGATGGCGGAGTGTCCGGGCCCGCCACCGACGCCGCCGTGAGGCCCGTGACTAGAATGCGGAATAGTGGGCAGGTGTAAGCTGGTAGGAGATGGCGGACAATGGTTGAGCCGATCGCCGGAAATCCCCACATGACTAGGAACGACGGAGTGAGAGTAGTACATTGGTTGCTGCTGCTGGAGCTGTTGTTGCTGCTGCTGCTGTTGTTGATGCGCCGAACTTATAGGGTGTGTCAGCTGGCCTGGTGAGGAGGACGAGATGAGCCGATGGACGTTACCGGCGGCATGTGGCGCAGCTGATGTATGCGCGCCACTCATATGGTTGAGTCCAACGATGGACATCATTGATGAAGAAGACATCGGTGGTGAAGCCAGTGAGGTATGAGGAGTGCCCGGTGGGGTTAGGGCCCGCGTCGAAAGTTGCTGCTGCTGCCTTAACGACGGTGGCGGTTGCGACTGCTATGGACGGATCGGTCGTGAATATGAGCGAGGTCAATCAGTTGGTGCGATTGTGTGTATGGCGGGAAACTCTGTTAAACTGCACGATAGCATACTAAGTGTGGTAGACACAAGGAGATCAACCGTCGTTTCTACACTCTGCCCTATCTCTCGTTAGAGAGCAGCAAGCAGAGAAGGCGAGTAACCTGCGAGACCGGCAATCCTTTAGCAATGCTCAGGACAAACTTGGGACAAAAATCCTTCCTATATTCGGCTCATATGGCTTTGAGATATTGGCCCGGGCTGCCCATCCAGTTTGGTACAGGTTGTTAAATTAGCGTATGGCACTACTTGGTAAATATGAGAGAAACCTAGCGTGACCCGTTATGTTAGTCGCCGCTCTTCCGAGAAATTCCAATTATTCATTGAATTCTAGTTATAATGTAATCATAGTGAAATACACAACTAACATGTAAATGGTCTACATCATCGCCATACTCCTCATAGCCAATATGATTATTATTATCATCATCATCATCATCAATGGTGTTATTATAATTAGCACTCTTAGTTTGCTACTAGTCACGTGGGAGAAACAAAACGGTCTACATTTCAAACAACCAATTTCAGTTTTCCACTACAGTATATCTTTGAAACTGCTGCGAGTAGAATATATGGACGCTGCTGAAGCGAACGAGACGTGGAGACTAAGAAGACATCCTCACAGTTTTCTGGAGTGCGGAATTTTTTGCTAGTCTTGTCGGGTACAAGACCACCTGCACACACGTGCTAAGCGTACTAACACTTCGGCAGTATTAATCGAGACCCGCGTATGGGTCGTGCAATGCCAGACGCCGTCAAAAGACGCCAAGGCTCTTTCAATAGAGTTTTAATAGCTCAATCATTTAACGTGGTGCCTAAGTGAATCGCGGTTGTGATCGCGTTTCCGTCAATCATAACGGCAGGTGCAACTCCAGATCGAAATTAAATCCAGGACAAACTGAAACTGGCGAGGAACTGAAACTCGCTTCGAAGAGTCCGATGAGAGAGGAATAGAAACAAGGGGCGTGAAACTAGTCGCGTTCGATACGGCACTTATGGTAATGTAGCGTCACAATTTCTCGCTTATTGGTACAATTCCCGCTTATTAGAGGCGATCTGAATCCTTAATTTCCTCAAATGCCGCTGCTGCGCGAAAAAAGAACTAAGCCCATTTCGATAAAAGCAGCGCGCATGAATTTGATATGTACATATATGTGGTAAACGTGACTCTCCTCGCATAGACAAACTTGTGGCCATACCGAAGTGCGTAACATCTGTGGAGCTCCCGACGTCGCCATTCGAATGGTCTGCGGAGAGAGGATGACCCGAGGTGGGGCTGGCTTCAGGTTGCGCTGCACGTTCACCAATTGAAGGCCCGCCGGTTGCGTATTGCCCACGTCTCCGCCTCCAGCAGCACCAGCACCAGCAGCACCTCCACCGGAGTCGGGCCGTACCTGAACCTGAATCTGCCACGCGCGAACGAATCCACCAGCGCCAACAGAACAAAACAGTACAAATTCGTGTTATTATTCATTATTTCGGCGGTTCAATAATATTATAGAGGAATACCGTACATAAATTGAAAAAGCTACACTATGTTCTCCATTCTTCGTTGGAATACATTATCATCACCACACAACACTGCTACTACTATTATTGATGCTGATGATGACTTTGATTATATATATATATATATATATACTCACGACACGACGCACTCTAGCTTGGGCAGCACTTTGCTCGAATCATCTGCTGCACAACGGACGCAACACCACAAAAGCAACTAAATTTGGCATGCTCGAACGTTCGAGCGCACCGAAAAGTAATCAGTCAAAAGAGTCAGTTCGCGGACGCACACACTACGTCTACCCTAGTCGTATTTTCGTAGTGTTTGTTCTCCACGACCACCACTACGGCATTACGCAAGTGCTGCTTCAGCTGTAGATCCCTGCCGTTGTGGGCTGATCTGGATCTGCTGCCGTCGTCTTCCGCCGGTCGAAAACCTCTCAACTCCTGATTGAGAGCTCAACTGGAACCGCACCTACTCCTGCTCTGCTCAGGCTGATCCAGTGCAAAGAAATTCTGCGCTTAACTTGGTTACTGTTGCTGTGGTTGTTTTGTTATGTCTTCCCTCTGTGTACGAGGCAACGGTCGCTAACTGACGGAGCTGCTGCACTGAATGCCGCACAGCGCGACGACGATGGTAAATGCAAATGTAGGACTTGCCTCAGGGTTTTCCTCACAATGCACCTCGTCTATTTCGACAGGCTATCCAACCTACCAGGCTCGGATTTAAGCACCGCCTTCGAGAGAACATTCTTCGATCAGGTCAGCCGGCAAAGCAGCAACAGCAGTAACGAAGACAGTCGTGGGCGAGCGAGGTCCAACATCATCAACGAAACTGCCGTCATAGAAATCGATCCAACTTCGAACGCCTCAACCCCCACGGCCCCGTTGTGCGACCGTGAATGTTGTTGTTGTTGTTGTTATTATCGTCGTCGTCGTTGTTGTTGTTGAGTCGCATGATGAGGTGGGGTGTGCTGGCCTGGACTGAGAACCCCGGTAGTATGTTGTGTGTACACTGAGGCTGCATTCAAAGCTTTGCCTTCTAGGGTGGGGGGGGGGGTAGCTCCTCGTGATGACGCTTTGTGATGCTATCTCAAGCGTTGCTATTTATACTAAAAAAATATAGAGAGGCAGAATGCAGATATGTACATAACTCCTTGTACTCCACCGATATAATTATATATATATATATATATATATATATATATAAAGAGAGAACATAATCATATCAATAAAACATAAAGCACTACCATACGTGCACCTCTGCCAGTAAAGTTGGAGCCGAACGGCGCGACTAGATGAGAACACATATGAATAAGCGCAGCATATTATTATTGACTCACGACGAAGTCATACGAAACTCGCTTCCCCTTACGAAAGCCTCCGGTCCAGTCTTCCCTCCTCCCTCATCACGGCAGCAGGCCTTCCCTTTCCACAGTGTTTCTTTCCTAAGACGACGACGACGACGAGAAGTCGAAGAGACGTCGAATCTGTGTCGACGACCAAAACGCCATTATCCGTCGAGTGCACACCGGTGGTAGGCAACAAGAACAACAACACATCGGCTGTCATGCCAGCTGCGCGGAGGCTGAAGGCAGAACTTGTGGCCGAAGTGGAGGTGGAATAGCGCGTCAATAGTCGCACGATCAATATAAAACAACAACACCGACAACAAACAACAAACGGGGCGGCTGACCGGCCGGCAGCTGCGTCTCTCACAAGCACGGTGAACTAGCTAGCCGGGAGAAAAACAGTTAGCACGAACGACAACACAAAGAGGCCCACAATCTCAGCAGCAGCAGCACGAAACGCAGAACAATAAGAAGGCCCAACGAACCATGACGTGACGAAACGCAACTGTGTATGCAGGTTCAGTGGAGCCAACGCCACACATTATGGACAACATACGTAACCTGGTCCGCAATCCACACACACACACACTATATATATATATATATATATACATCACCATGAAACTACTCTAGCCCTCTAGTATTTACTTATTATGATTTACCTAGTATATTATTATATATTATAGTATTACCGAGCAAGATGGCTTAGTGGCAAAGCCTTTGCCTTGCATTCGGGAGGACTGGGTTCGAGACCCAGACCGGCCACTCTTAAATTGGTTTGCATGGTTTCCAATTTAAACAAAGTAAATGCCGGAAAGGATTAAAAATTAGCCATGACATGAAAAAACCGTACACAGACAATAGCCTTACAAAAAATCTTAATAAAAACAAATTATATTTATATATAGTACATAACAAGATCATCTCTGCCTGTCTCTCTTACTGATTTTCTCCGCGTAAGATTCACAACAAATAGCGCGCTATTAACCGTCTCTGTATTGAGGCCAATCACTACCAGGGTTCGTGCCTTGATCGTGTCCTACCATCTACGCTTTACCAACTGTGCCAATCAATCCCTTCCATAATTAGTTTTTACGTCAATCTTCTTCGGCTGAGGTTTCGCTCCGAATCCTCGCTCTTTCCACTCTTATTCCACATCCAAGGTGTGATATACAAGTTTCTTCTTTCTGTCCATCAAAGGCAGATAAAGAGACCTCACTTGATTTCCAAAACAAAGGCATTTCATTCTACCCTACTTCATAATTGAAAGACAATAATCCTGTAACAGCACGTTTCATCGTCTCGTTCAACACACTACGACGAGAAGACGACTGCTGATTACATCCATACCAATCATCTACAACCACGTATTTCGACACAAGAGCTCATTGAATGGCATCGTAGCTCCTGCTCAGGGCAAGCGAGATTCGCGTTCAAGAAATATGTGCGCTGTTGGCTGAAGCCTATCTATTGCGTCAGTGGAACCTGGCCAATTATTCCTATACACCGTGTGTTGGCCAAAATTGGCTGTAGTTTACGTTTATGTGTCGATCGTATCGACAACATCGGTGAAACCTTTAAACGACCTGCATTGTATTTTATGGCATTATGCGGGATGTGTATATATATATATATATATATATATACACACAATGTATCTGTCTTTGTTTGTATGTGACGTATGATTGGCGCCATGATCAAGCTTCCAAAATGTGGACAGAGATAGTAACAGAATCATCTCACCTACACTCGCCGCCTCGTTGTGGTAATAGGTTTTGCGACAGTATGAATGAGTGAGTATGTATTAAACAGTGACAACCGTATTAGTTGTACTAGAAGTAGGAAGGAGTTCACATAAGTGGGAGAGAGTGTCGTACTGACGCAACGGGTGGCGCCACGCGCGGCTACCGGGCCAGACGCATTGCATCCAATACGGCGCGAATACAACAGACCAACACCAGAACGTCCAGAATGACGATGACATACGAAATGCAGTCATCAATCGTACGTGTGGAGGTGCGGATTGGGGTGGCAACAATATTTGATATTTTTGATTCCAACTCGCGCTACCAATACTGGTACGGCTTCGACTTTTGCTAGAACCACCATTGTCATTGGCATTTGTATCTCGCATGAGAAACGCAAGACTAGAGGCAATAATCCTTATCAGTTAACCCTTATATATATATATATATATATATATATATATATATATATATATATATATATATATATATATATATATAAAGGAGGATGGCAATAAGGGCAAGAGAAGTCTAGTCCACCAAAAAATCCTTCTCCGATATGATCTACTGTAAACTCATACGCAAGCTAGCTATCATGTGTACCCTTATAGGCGTATGTTTAAGCGTTGTTCGCCCTCAAAGGCCATCACTCCAGTCCATTTAAATTAATTAAAAGTCAACAAATACACAATATCAGCACACAAAAGGGGATTGTTCGAACTCGCACGCAGTGGTGGTAACTGGCAGCAATCGTTTCTTGCAACAAGTAAATATAGCAAAGCCGTTGCCCTATCGAAAGCACTATCACTTATAGTAAGCGTATGACTTTAGTGAATGGCGACCAGAAACAGTAGTGGTACCGATGATGATGATAATGATAATGATTTATTTGGCGTATTGATGATGGTTGCAATATCCCGTGGTATATAACGGGCATATCATCAGGGCATCACCTCACCCAGGACGAAAGGTCGTACCTGCTTTGTATTAGGGGATTGGACATGAACAACATGAATGCACGCGGACGCTGAACGTTTAATCAAATTCGTTTCGTCTGCGTACATGGACAACCCTGCTGCAAAATGTCTGTCTCTCTGTCTGCCTAAACTAGTCTGATCTGTTCTGGTCTCGTTTAGTTTAACTACTTTTCTACGCCTGTTTCGACAGATACAGGTCAATGTCAATCGGACAATCCAGCACGCTCTGCTACTGGCCGAATCCGAATCCGACAGACAGACAGACTGACTCGAGGCGTATTACTCAGTATGTTAGCATGCGAAACTACTACGAAAGGGCAACGCGACAATCGATGTATGGGGGCGTATTCCTCCTAATGCGCCGCCGCTGCTGCTATCGATTGCATGGATCAATTTGCATAGCAGCTAACGGTAAGATCATCATCATCTAGGTCGACATGCTCAGTCAACTTCCACTCAGCGCTGTGTTGTTGGTGAAAACCGCCGTTCCGTTGAATGGACCCAGTTCTCAGTCTCGATTAAAACCCTTCGATCTGCTTGATGTGTCATCGAAGCGACGACGACGACGACGACGACAACAACAACAACACCAGTAACAACAGCAACAACAACAACACCAGCAACAACATCAACAAGAACTGCTATTAGGACCTTTCATTTGTCCGTTCAGAAATGACAATGACACACGACAACAACGATCACAACTAACAGAATTTGTGTTCAATTACAAGGTACCCTGGTTAGTTTTCGTTGTACGAGTACGCTGGACGGAGTAGCGCGCGGGCGACATTGCAAGTGTCGCAGGTTCGATCTCGCAACGACATATATATATATATATATATATTTATATGTGCATATAAAAGGCGAGAAAGATAAAAATAAATCATCACAATATTTTCTATATCGATTTCAAAGCAGATTCAAATAGGCGTAAGTAAGACAACACAACCGAATCCGTGCCAAAACTTCAGTCGTCGCCATCCCTCTGTGTTCCATCTGATAGAACGCCTTCTTGTTGTTCCTGCGTGATCGATCCCAGCGGTGTCCCGAATGGCGATTCATTCCGAAAAGTTCCGTTTGCAACAACGACGTTCTGTTCGGAATAAACGGACTGTGGTACGGTAACATCACCTCAACATCGTTTTACCAAGCGGTGCGGACCCGCTGCCGATTCCTGTCACTGCTCCCCCAACCAAGAATCTGTCTTAGCTGTTCATTTGTCGTGGTGCGCCCCCGGTGTGACAATGGCCCAGCTGTTCGTCGCTATGCATCGTGCACCCTCGATTCTCGAAGATACGTTACATCGGTAGCTTAGTTTAGTTCAAGACCGTCAACAGCTAGGTGCTCGTCATTCGTTATACGTGTGCACAGTATCGATGGAAATTGTATCACTAATCTGAGTAAGAATAGCGCACGGACACGCTGATCAAACAGTTGCGAAGACGTGTTGTGGACGAGAAGGTGGCGGACCGTGCTGAAGGGGGTTCCAGCTGATCAAATCGAATCCTCGAAGCGGAGTCCGATTCACTTGATCGCCGTCTCCGCTTTCGATCTATCTTTCAACGCTGCAGCCAACATATGACCAAGTTCGGAGCGTAAGATACCACCTCTTACCGCTCTACACAACAAGACACGACTTTGGTAGAATTTCTATTCTGTGAAATCTGATCAGCCCACGATGGCATCTCTTCTTCCGCGCAGCTATCCCTTGCAAATCTTCCTTGTTACGTGTTTCGTTGTGGCCGCTTGTCACGTGTCATCTACTGATCGAGCTAAACTTTTTTTTATTTTATTTATCGAAGTGCTTCCTGATTGTTACGTACTGCACTCGAACAACTGTATCGCGTAGAGAGCTCCATTGTAACTTCAGGTGATCTCAACCTACCTCGAGTTGACTCGGGTAACTTTTGACCCACTGGCATCTTCAAGAATCGCAGCATCGCGCAGCAGAGCGCCCCTTGCTAAAACAACATCGCTCTGCTCGGGCAACACTGTGGAATGGCTCGGGCTCACAACGACGGGAAACGACACATTCTGTATATATTTTGACTTCTGCCGTGCATTCGACCGAGTGGACCACAAGCTGCCGCTTCAGAAAATAAGTGCGCTTGCAGTTTGGCACAGCGTTGCAGAACGGCGCGGCGCCATTATCCACGGAATCTTCACCTCTTCGTCGACGTGGGCAATACTTTCTCAGCTTTGTCTCGCTTAGCGTACCAAGGCTATTTATTGTACGGTTCTAAGTGTACACCTGGACGACGACTGGACACCTAGTCAATCATGTTATATGGATTTTTTGACGTCGATTAATAATAAGACCTGTAAGCGAAAGCTGTGATGCAGGTCCTAATGCCAATGTTTTACCGATGTTTTTTAGAACAATTTTCAAATTGTATCTTTTTTTTTGCTAAGGTACGTAGAGAAGCCGGCCATCGCGCTGTAAAGCAAAATATTTTATCATTGTAGAAGATCACCTGAGGGCAGAGCCCTCTCTCTCTGTGTTCGATGAAAGTGTGCATTACACCAACGAATGTTGATAATGATTATTGAATTATATTGTTTTCATGGCGAATAGTTCGTCAGGATAGAGCTTTTGTTCTTTTTTATGCAATTGGTGATGTGGTGGTAACCAATAAATCGAAGACGAGGACCACGCGACTACAACTGATGAGGCGTTACGTAAAAACGTATCCCATCACAGGGATGCCGACGACAAAGACATGGTGATGTCCGTACTCAGCGCCACGTGAATCATGTGTTACCACAGCACATTATCACACCACTCACGAGATGCACAAGCGTAAAGCGATCTGATAAAGTGACACTGACAGTCGTCTCGATGATCAATAATCACGTCATGATCAACAATCAAACAACAACAACAGTCGATTCCATCTCCACTTTTAAAAGGTGCTTCACTTTATATCAATTTACGATGTCTCTTCCTTCGTCCTTTTCTGCTACAACGTTTCGCTCCTCAAACTCCTACAATACGAGTGTGTATGTCCGTGTGTATGTGCACAAGTATGCTCATCACATTTCTATACGAAACACCTTTTCCATTGGCAACGATGATTTTCCGACCGAGTCTGACCATAGACCTGAGCTTATATATATATATATATATATATACATATATATATCACACATAACACACGCTAGCACACAAGCTAACGCGCCCATATATGTGCATATGTATATAGGCATGCACATATGTGTACGGCGCGCTCGGTATACATGCATACATCAAGGGGATCTCCGCGTCCACTGCACGGAACGAAACGACGAAACTACCACCCAACCGGACAGCTCACCGTTTCGCTTGTTGTTCTTGTTGTTGTTGTTGTTGAGGTTCCCCCTCACTCACGACTTCAATCATCGCCGGCTCTCACTGGCTCAATCATCCTCGGCTCTCACTACTTCAATCACCCACGGCTCTCACTACAATTATGAGGGTGCATTTCATCTGGCTGGCTCATACTCACTCTGTGTTCGACCGCGACACGTTGATTCCATGAGCCTGTCGAAAGGCCACAAAAAGGTAGCGGGCGTAGACGCGTCGACGTTTACCACCGCTATTGTTCTCTACCTACACAGCTGCCCCCCTTTCTTTCTCTCCCCTATCGCCCGCTCTCCCCCCCCCCCCCCCCCACTCCCCCTATCTCGCTATGCTTTTCTTGCCAGCTGGCCTCTGGCAAAACAAGGAAAGTAATCTTTAACAATAGTATTAATAATAAGAACCATCATCATCGTCACCATCATTATAGTTTCTAGTTATAAATGTGGCTGCAGTGGCAGAGGCGACCACAATGATGGCTCTTTTGCACACAGTAGTGGAAGTAATAATAATAATAACCAGCGCGATATCGAATATCTAAGACAGCTTCTGTCTCTCGCGGTGTGTAGAGAGGCAATGCCGCTTCTATAATCGGCGCCATGGGATGAGCAGCTAAATAGCACGTGTTTGAATCGCTGCGACACGTTCCAACCTCACAACTGTACTCTGATAACACAATTACGAATAATAATAATCATCATCATCATCATTTGCATTGTCAATTTTGGTACTACTACTGCTAATACTACCAGTAAAAGCACTAATTACGACGTGTTAATAGCGCACACTAAAAACCAAGATTAAAACGGCGGCGCGATAAGATCCAGAAAAGCAGCAGCAGCAGCAGCCGCAAAAACAACGCATGACGAACCTGACGTGCAGCCACAGCCGCTCGAGTATGACAAACCGTACGCTCTACACTAAATCGATTCAGCAGAGCGAACGGAAGAAACGTGGAATGAGGTAATCGCCGACCTCGTTTCCGGTGGCGTTATTCAGCCAAAGTTCACTAGATTTGGCTAGCTCTGAACAACGTAGTCCGTAGACGTAACGGAAATCGAACAAATCGAACGAACGCACACAAACAGACAAACAAAAACCTAAAAAAGAACCTGCCCAACCGGAACAGCAAGCAGATGATGACGAAGAAGAGGAAGAAACCCAAGAAACAGAATTCGGGCGGGAAAACAATATGGCGACCTAACGACGACGAGAATCGAAACGACCGACCGACCATTGAAACGAACGATGGACACGAGCACAAACGAAACGCACATCCAACCATCACCAACAGCAACTTAACGAAGGCGGCCTGCATCAGACCACAACACACGCACATACACCGGTAACATGATCATGTTTATATAATGTATATATATATATATATATATGTATACACGGGCACATCCACACGTTTAAACATACACGGCGCGGCACATACACTGCGTAGGTAGGTGACTACTCTGCGGAGCGTATAAACCAAGACTCCCGTATCAGCAGAGACGCAGCAGCGGCAACGGAGGCGTCACTGAGCTACGAAATCGGCAGGGATCATGACGTTTTTGTTGTTGGCACTTCGTGTAGTCGCAGCAGCAGCAACGGCAGCCATAACGACGACAACAACAACAACAACAACAACAACAGCAGCGACAGCCGCTTCGCTGCCGTCAAAAGTATCGTGACTCTACTTTAAAGACTTGTGCTTAATATGATTTCTACTTCTCTTTTCTGCTATTACCACCCTCACAATATTTGTATTACTATTTCGACTACTACTACTATTACTACTACTAGAACAGCTACAACTTTACTAAGATGCCCCATGCCTGCTGCTGCTGCTGCTGTTGTTGTTATTGTAGTTGCTGCCACAGATTTTAAGTGAAACTAGGATATCCCATGATGATGGACATTATGTAGGGATTTCTGGAAACACACTGCCGCAACATGTCGGTGTTCGGCCATTCAAGCAGACGCCATATCATGATCTAGACCACGAAGGGATCTCATTTGCTCTTGGCGATCACTCGTCGAGTTTTCTTCTCCCTTCAACGTTCGGGCGTAGCGCCCAACGATTAGCTAGAATGAATGATCATCGTGCAAATCGTGCTAGAACTAATTTGCTCTTCATGCTTTTGTTGTTCCGTGCGCTCTCTCAGGCCTTATCGGTGCCGCCTTTTCCGAGGATAAACCTTTGAGCGCCCTTCAGCAAGCATCTCCTCCGAAGTGAAGTAAGTTATTCATCTTACTGTTGTACGCCCTTTGGAACTCTGCATGTCTGGGCAGCCTATCGAGGACTTTAAGACAACCCGCAGGGTGTGGCGAACTTCTCTACGTAGTTCACATGAGACCGGCTAACAAGTCAAATTGCCTATGTGCAGCGCAGCGCGCATGCCATGCCAAAGGAATTCGAATCCATCACAAGGTGTCGAGTTGAGGCAAGCGCAGAGCTTTGAGCCGGTCTTCGCTAAATGCAGTGCTGCTTAAGACACGGCGCGACAACCTACTATTACTAACACAACTATTATTAGTTATTAAACATATCATCAACGTTCGGAATCTACAAATGTGAGGTTCGAACGTTTTGGTCGGTTGTAATAACAACAATAACCATAATCTTCTTCAAATGTTTACATTCGACTAGTGCACAAGTATTGACAAGAGCTCGGTGTTTTGTGCAAGTCTCGTTGTTCTGACTCTATTTAGACTCTACTTGCCTAAACAGCAGCAGCAACAGCAGCTCGGCAAGACTGATGACAAGAGAAGGAAGAACTTGACAGCCTCAACAGCAAAACAGGCGGTCAGTTGGGAAACAGTTAGTGGGAAGCGGCAACGGCGTTGACAGTGCGGCTCCAGTTGCAGCCGACTCCGATACAACTGTGGATTTACAAGGAAACCAAGTGGTTGCCGGTGAAACTCCGCTTGAGGGGCGATATAGTGCAGGATGGTGTGAGGTGTGCGTTTGGAGTAAAACTGTAGCAGGCAGCTAAGAAAGCAATTCCTTCCAGCGATCCATGTCAAGCAGACAACTAATGCTGTAATGCTCTTTCCGCATGATGTCAGCAGTTAGAATCGGCGCTCCCGTCTGCGAGCCGTTTCAGTGCAGACTGTGTGGAGAGATAGTAGATTCCAGTGGCCTACAACAACCCACTGAGTTGCCCGAAGAGCGCCGGTAGATCGTCCAGACATGCTGAACTAAACAATGTGATTATAAGGTCTCCTAGGAACGCCGGAATACCATCTACACTTGAACCGAGAGGTCTAGTGACCGCTGCCGAAGAAAGAGCTGATGGGTGACCATTGTATTATGGTCACGTGGGAAGTCCCTAGCTTGGGATGCAACGGTTTCGTGCACCACCGCGGCTTCCTATTTACATCACAGCTCAGTTGAGCCGGGGTAGGTAGCAAAGCACGCGGACGCCAGGAACGGGTTAAATACGCCGGACTGGAAACAAGATATACTTTTGTGTCTATTGTCATGGAGACGCTAGGACCAATCAGCAAAATAAAAGATTTAAGTAAGCGAATTCAGAAGGTCACAAGCGACCGAAGAGAGGGTCAATTCTTGAAGCAAGCGTTGTCTTTGGCCGTTTGCAGAGGGAACTCGGCATCAATTTTGGGCGCCATGGAGTGAAATAATTATTTAAAGAATTTCCAATAATACGTTCAGACCTCACAACTGTACCATTGTTTAACGTACTGCAATATTTTCAGCCGAAAATTACCAAACAAACTTCATGCCGTATGCGACGCCACTGCAAAACATGTTAGCGGTGGAACAACCGACTTTCATAATGACAATGTTCTTGGCGATCCAAAAAGGGTGCCATTCTGTCGAAGAGCTCGAATAACTGAAAACAAACACTCACCTGTATTCTACCAGACACGGCAAGTCTGACTTTCGAAGCTAAAAAAAATACAGGCAAAAGAAAGGAAACTCGCTCTCATAGATGCCTCGGTGGCTGTCCGCACATTCCTGCCCACTGATCAGATTTGTAAGGAAAGGGTCTATACTGTCAAAATGTGGGTGCGGCAGCGCAACCCGTGCGAGCCTGCCCTATCTGCATTGGATTGTATGAGCTTCAATTACGATTGCAGCGAGAATTGCGGCCGTGGTACCTAATGACGATACACTGCTTGCCAGGTTCGAGAGAGAGAGAGAGAGAGAGATGAAACCTACTCTACGTTTTCAACTTGAGTGGCAACTTGTCACTTGAATGCCGACTCATTACGCGTCTAGGAGAAAACGTATGAGTCCAACACTACCCGTCAGTGAAGGTGCCTCGATGTGGGCACAACTAAGGGCTTTAAACATGCAATCGCTTCCAACGGCCCAGAAGGTACATCGGAGGTGATCGAACGGGCTTCGTACACAAGCCTCGAAGAATTTATGGCGTCATGGGAGTTTCTATGGGTCTTTCTCTCTCCGACGCAATAGTATATATATATATACCCAGCCGGTAACCAGTTTTTCCGAGCAAGGGGGATATTAGGATGCCGCTACGTTGATTGATCCATCCGGATATGCATATGTCCGGCAGCTCGATCACTGAGTTGCCTGTTTACCAGCCAGTAGGAAGAAGGCCAATATATTCGTCTTGCCGCTGCTTCTGCACTAACCAGGACAACCGCCGCCGCCGCCTCATTGCTAAAACTCTAACTATAATGACTATAGAGTTAAGAGTCGACGTTCGCGCTGCGGGCGCAGAAACAAAAACCCGCCAACGCCAGTCATCCTGTGAAGCCCAGGTAAGCCTGCTTTGTTTGCGTTTTTTTGTGTATCTGTCTGTTTATGCTCTGTGCATATTATGTATGAGGATATCTGCGTGCGTCTGATTATGTCAGTGTGTATCGCAGCTTGATGCGTTGACTCAGCTTGCCAATCCGCTGTTTGTTAAAACGGTCACTCTGTTTTTTTTTGTGGTGTTGTTGTTGCTGCTGTTAGTTCCATTGTTCTTGCCACTGATGCTGCTTCAACTGAGTTCGAGTTTCTACCCGCCGGGGCTCCACCTTGCTTTGCTTGCTGTCATAGTTAAGCTGAATAACACTAATGATAAAAACAACAGCAACAACAACAGCAGCAACAACATCAACAACAACAGTAAAAATAGCAGCAGCAGCAGCAGCTCTTACTGGGTCAGCCAACTTTGTCTCTCAATCACGCGGTTGTTTTTTTAATGATCTATAATGTTATATAACTCTGCCAGTCCGGCGTTTTAATCGCCGTCGACGTCGTCCTGCCGTGTTGCCTCCTCATCGACATCATCTAGCGTGGCTTCGGTTTGTTAACTTTCGTTGTTCCCACCCGCCAGCGCCGTTCTAACGACTGCGGAAGTTGTTCGTCCTTCAGCTTTCTCTTTCAGCTCAATTTCAGCAACCTAATGACAACGTCAATGGCAGCGGCAGCGGCAGCACCAGCACCTTCATACCGCCAACATTGGTTAACTTTAGCTGCTGAATGAGAGTCGCCAAGCAGCACAACAACATGATGCTAACAATGTGATCTAGAACTACTCCGATAACTTAGTCGAAACATGCGAATAATATATAGATAATAATATATAGATATATAGAAAATTATATAGATCCAAAACATGAAACTAATCAAGAAAACTAGCGAACGCAAGTACAACTCCATTTGCAGTTAGTTAAGATCACTAACCCATGACTCTAGAGTCGACGACAGTCATTGTATGTATGTATATATATATATATATATTTTTTTTTTTTTTAATACATATAATGGCTGTGCAAATATAACTTCTTGTTTCTGTTGGAATTATCATGACCTCCCAACCCCCCATTAATTGAATTGTCTTCAGCTGAGCGTTTTAAGTCTTCCAAATTGGAAATATGCACAGTTGGATATGCTCAGATATTGAGATGATTGGCAAACCACATTTTATTACATGTATTCGTTGTTATTAACAAATTGATTAAATTGTACATAAGCATGAGAACTTCAGAAAAACTTCTAAAATGTGCCGCGTAGTAGAGAGTGAGTTAAGAATGGAATCCACTGCCAAATTGCGTTCTTTATTGATGTTTGAGTGGAGCGTCCGAGTTGATTCTCCCACAGACAACGGTGCGGAGCACAACCTTGTCGGCGCCACAACAGCGGTATACAAAAATCGGGCCGCGGACTGTTTATTAGATCGCCTTCCAGTGAAGATTAAGGGCGCAAGAGTGTTTCGAAAAGCTTGGATCGACAGCTGTGAATGAAGCCCCATCTTTGAGTAACTTGTATGGTTACTCAAAGATGTAACCATATATTTGAGTGGCCACATCTTTGAATGGTTACATCTACGTTTTTCTGTATGGAGGGTACAGAAAACGTCCAACAACAGTAACAGAAAAATAAAATGTGGCTCGCGCGAGACTTTGAGCATAAACGACAAGTGCCTCCATAACATTCTGCACGAACACCTCCAACGCACAAAAAAATGCTTGAAGGGTATTTCGTGATTTGTCACTGGAAGAAAGAGGCGCGCGTCTTTCTGGCGTTCTTTCAAGAATTTCTAATGAAATTCGACGAGATCCGGTCTTCTTTGTCCTGCTAGAGACTCGTCACAGGTGATGAGACTTGATTACATTTCTATGACCTATGCTACTCAAGCCCCAGAGCTGTGACCCCCGCAGGGTCAGGCGTTGGGACGCCTCTATCTACAAACGCGAAACGCTAACGACCCATTAGCAATGTGATTGTTGCCATGTTCTTCTCCAGGAGTGAATTTTGGCGACGGCCGATCTAGATGAAGATGGTAAAGTAGCAAGCGATTGGGATACTGCAGAATGCCTAGCAAAGTTTTTCACTGCACTCACCAGTAATAGCTTCAAAGCATCTTTTGGGCTATGGATTGACCTGCACCATAACGCGTCAGCCCATCAGGCTGAAAACACTAAGGCTTTATTTAACGCATTTGAAGTCACTCAGCTTATTCACCCAATTTGGCAGTGGGCGATTTTCTCATCTTTCCAAAGATAAAAATAAAACCAGAGGAAGACGTTTTGATTCACGCAAACTGGTGCATGAAGCCATCGAGTGGAACGAGAAAACATTGAGAAACGAGTTTTGGAGGTGAATCGATGTATGCATCAATTACCTCAGGAATATTATAGAAAATGGTGGAAATTACAGTCGCAATGTAGGTAATTATTGTACAAAAAAACTAGTTGTGGTTGTCATTCACCGTGGGGTCGCAGGTTCGATCTCTGTTGTTGATCAAATTCGATCTGAGTGATGTTTATAGAAAATAAATGATAAATATTACCGCTGAGGGTCAACGACCATGCTGCCACAAGCACTGTTGGGGAAGGGGACCGAATAAGGCATTTTTCAGATGTGTTGTTCCATACATTATTCCCACAAGTTTACTTTACGAACAAATACAAAATTTCCACAATATTTTATAATAAAAGTAAAGTTTCGAGAGTTTCGTATAATAGAGAATATAAATATTTATCGTATCTATTCTAGAACAGAAGTAGTGGGTCCACGCAGAGAGCAAATATAATCGCCAGTTGCTCCAACAGTAACTGAACAGCTCTGTCAGCGAATTTCGCCAGAAAGTGATTCTATTCGCAACCTATAAATGGATTAGTCATATATATATATATACATATATACATGTATATATATATAACCTCTAGCCGTGGCGGGTTCTTACCTGTTGTTTCTGGACGACAATCGGCGACTGTTGAGCTGCGACGTTCGCCAGATTATGAATGGCGCTCATCTGTTGTGGCGCCGTTTGGAACGCTTGAGCAGCTTGAACCTGGGTGACTTGAGACATTGGCACAGTCATCTGCGCTGTGGACACCTGGACCTGTTGCTGCTGTTGTTTTTGCTGCTGCTGCTGCTGTTGCTGTTGTTGTTGCTGCTGCTGCTGTTGCTGTTGTTGTTGTTGCTGTTGTTGCTGTTGTTGTTGCTGTTGCTGGTGGAGGTGATGTTGGACATGTTGAACGACCTGTGGACTGCGTGGGAATTGAGCAGCCATCGACACGGGAACGGTTATCGACGACGAATGCCCCGTTGATAATGTCGCTGTTGTTGTTGTTCCGCCTGCCGAGCTGGTGATCTGGGCCAGTGAAACAGGCACTGTTATCGTCTGGGGTTGATGGTGATGAAGATGGTGCTGCTGTTGAAGATGTTGTTGTTGTTGTTGTTGCTGCTGTTGTTGTTGTTGTTGCTGTTGGTGTTGTTGTTGCAGGTGTTGTTGCTGTTGTTGCTGCTGTTGTTGATGATGATGTGCCATGGCACTAGCAGTGGTCGTGGTCGTAGATGACAGTGAAGTTGGCGCCGTCGATAATGCTGAGCCCCGCCATTACCGTCACAACTCCTGTCGACACATTCGCAGCTGCAATACTCGACGGAGCGGAAACATAACAAACACCCGGGGCAGTCACACCAGGGGCGGGACCGTGACCAACAGCACCCCGCCACCGCCACCGCCAGCACCCCCGCCACCGCCACCTCCAGCACCCCCGCCACCGCCCGATGATCCCGTCGTGGGGGTCGTCGCAAAGCTGCGATTCGAGCGAGCCCTTGAGCGCGTTTACGACCGATTCATCGACATCCGTGCTGAGCATGTCCTCGAGCGAGGCCCCCGAGTGACCGCCGGCACCGCCGCCGCCACCACCACCTCCAGCGGGTGGCCCGCGGCCCGGCTGCGACATTTCACAGACTCCGCCACCCCCGAGTCTGCGTTTGCCTGCTCCCCCCGTGCCCGATCACCACCACTTGCTACCCCCCACTTAGCAGCAGCAGAAGAAGAAGAAGTGGTAGGCTGGTACAACCTTACAACCTGCACA
>QVRM01004610.1:0-36972 GCA_003439945.1 Dermanyssus gallinae | reverse complement strand
CTCCACCGGATATAAAACGTGCCGGTCTACTGCATGAGGTCAGGGGTTTGAAGAAGATATTCAAGACATATGGTCAGTTGTCTGATTACATGGTGCTGGAATCAGCGATAAAATAATGCATTCGTATTCAGCCGATTTACTGACATGACTTAAAAAGTTCGTCAAACATCTGGGAGTTAACATTAAGGTTAGGCAAAGCCTGAGCTAGATTAAGTCAACGGCAGAAAACCAGTTAGAATAATCTATCAGCAGTGCAGTAAAAACAGCTGTCTTGCCCCGACAGAGCAAGAACACAAGTTGTTATTATTGAATCGCCTGTACAACCGCGTGTGCTTAATGGAAACTCCACTAATGCGTGAGTGATGCTTCAAGATAGTTACAAATGGGGCAAAAAACTCGAGACCATGAAGCAAATGAGGGAACAGGTGACAAATCTGTTGAGGAACGCTAGTGAGTCTCTTGGCAATCAGCCCTGACGCTACGATGGAGCTAGCACACGCACTCTTGGGATCAGTTATTGACTATTCTCTTGGCATAATGTTTCGACTAACCAAAAAACAACAGTGTTAAACACTCTGCTCCTGCTCGGTGCGATAGAAAAAGTGTCAGGAGTTCTCTCTATGACGTGGTCAGTGGTGTTACAATGCGGAGATATGTCCGCAGAAAGTGCATAAACATTTTGAGAGACTGCCACAGCAGGCACAGTCTCACCACAAGTAATTTGAGAAAAAGCCCAACACCTTGGCAGTCAAGTTGCTAGGGGGCACTGATTCGTCTCAAAAGAGCCTATTCTGGTACCCTGGTTTTTATAGCGTAACGACGGTTAAAAGCCTGTCGGCTTGACTATCGATACAAGGGTATATCACCACCAGAGAGAACACCCACGTGTGTGAATTCTTTTCTCTTAGAAAAAATATCAATGGATAAGGCAAAAATACCTTCCGTTACGAACGGGATGGTAGATGGATTTGCGGAAGCAGCAGGCATATTCATTAGAGTCAACGACAACATCCAGAAAACCACAAGCAACTGCGGCAACTCAACAAGGTGGCTGGCAATATTTGAATCATTGCGGCAGGAAAGGAAGGTTCCATCGGGGAAAGAGTCGTAACTATCGATTATTTTGGTGCTGCCATGTCGAGCATCTGGACTGTGAAAACATCAGGACCCGCTTTATCTCTGGTAGAACCGAATGTAAAATGCATATATTATGTAGGTCAGCTAGTGGGTGCAGCTATACTGGGTGCCCTACAATGTTGGAGTTTACGGAAATGAATCGACTAAGACGAGGGCAAATTAGAGGATTATAATTTCCTTCTCTAGAAGGGAAGCGGGTTCATCATTCATAGGCCAAGGGGATGAGGCAAAAGGGAGCCGCATGATCAATACCATACTTCATCAATTCATATTACCATCCTGTGTAAGTAAACGTATTAATTTTCAGCCTAGAGCAGCCCTGGTCTGTACCATGGAAGGCCACATTAGAGGTGCTGCAAAGTCCGCTAATGGTTATCTGTGCCATGTACATTACGATGTTGTGTGCGTGTTAAATGAGTATAGAGGCGAAAAAATAGGACACTAAACGGAACATGGCTGGCCGATCGTGTTAATGTCAGGCAACTTTCCATTTATAAGAAACACTAGTACATAGAGAATATCATACAATTTGTTAGAAATGCTCAACTTATTATCTAACTAAATGATCGAAGATGGCTCTTTGTCTTTGAGCTGACCGACAGTCGGATTGGACTTTGTGCTTTCTGAGATAAAACCTACAATTGTAGATACAATTGCAATTAATTACATATAAAATAAGCTTAAATGAATCAGATCAATGCCAAAAAAGGTCTCATCAAATGAGTTACCATCCTTTTTGCACGTCCAAGCGACGCTGACGTGGCGCGCTTTCATTTTGGTATTATTATTATTTTTATTATTATTGTTGTTGTTGAATACTCCATATTTGAGAACGATGCTTTTGGAGGCAGCTAACGTAGCATTTAGCTGAACTATCAAATATATATGCGTTGTTTATTTCAAACAGCCTGCATAAGCGTCTGGTATTCGAGTTTCTTTGACCCACGTTATATCTGTACTGTAATAGGTTCGTTGGCAGCTTGCTTGCCTGCCGAACAGTTGTACTTACCCGAAGCACGTTATGAAGTGCCATACCCGAGATATCCGAGTCCTTAAAGTCTAGAAAGATGCGAAACACGCGAAAAAGTCTTTCACTTAAAACAGCCGGTGTCGGAGGCTGCGTCCAGTCCGGAAAGGGTACAGAGCAGCGCGGCTGTAGAGCAGACGGTCAACAATCCAAGGCCGTTCTTCATCATTGCAGCTGTGCGCAAAATACAAGCGGCTATTACTTGCCAAACATTGCTCTAGATACACTACTATTACGAATATAGAAACGATTCAGCACTGTATAATGTGTACGGGGTTTCACATTTAAGCCAAGTATTTAACCTACAGCATCACAGCAATGTTACAATCGCAATTTGTGGTTAGATCATTGCCTAACTTGTACTAAACTAGGAAATCACCAGGCCAGTTGTAGCAAAATCGGTCCAGTCAAGTCAGAGAGATCAGAGTCAAGTCATTTGATGTGACGAGCCAACAGTGCAACAATTTTGGCACTGCGAAGTTGCTAGTACGCCTGTACTCCTACTTGAGCTGAACAGTTAGACTTTGTACTCACTTGTTAAGCGTTGCAGAGTCGCCTTCCACAGTCAAACGTAAATGCAGTAAGCGCCTGTAAGCGCGCTAGGCTTTTCAGGCTTTTTGTATGAACGGGTTGAAGAAAAAAAAACGGTCGACCAAATATTCACTTTCAAACGGACGCTACGCAGGTCCGCTCGGCACACTGTTGCTGTGTGATTCGCGCTTCCCTCCTCTCGGGTGTGCCCTTTAGACGCCACCTCGGACGATCGCGACGGAAGCGAGGTTTGAAGAAAGAAAGGAAAGGACATTTAAGGCAGACTTGTTTAAAGTTGTTGACAGTTTGCTGGTGTTGTCCTAGAGCGTCATCGTCGTTGTTGTTGCTATTGCTGTTGCTGCTGCTGCTGTTGTTGCTACCACCAGCGTCATTGAGGAAGTATTGTACATAGCCACTTGTCCTTGGCAGTACGCGCTCACGAACTGCAGTAGGATTCTGTCAGTCCAGCAGTCTGGCTCAGTCAGCCAACGTATCGCTGTGTAATGCCGTCTTTCTTCTCTTGTTGTTCGCCATTGCCGTACTCTGTACACAACTGGCATTAGTTCAAATTATTTGTTGCAAATGGCGACGGCATGATATTATTGTAACGAGGCCTACCACAACGTAGTAACAGAAGCCAACCACAGCGTAGTCACTGAATTGCCAGTCACTGAGACGCGAGAAACAGCCAATTAGGACGTCAGCAGGCCGACCAACCACCCAAGCCAACTCAAACGTCAACGACCTACAGCGCCGACAACTGACGACGTCAGTAAGCCAAGCAAGCATCCAAGTTTTCTGCAAGTACTGCCAAAGCGAATTAGAGGATACGCCTGAACATACAATTTTGTGGTGCCCGGAATGGGCCGCTCAGCGTGCGGGTCTACCTAGGGCTGAAGACGGCACCCTTAGAACGATCATACAGCTTATGATTAAGTCACGCGACGACTGGACTAGCATTGCAAGCATTATGGAAAACATCATGCGCGCCAAGGAGAAGAAAAACCGTTACTGCACGACATCATCCCGCGGGGCATCCCGGGATAGCTAAATGCTTAAACTACTCTCCCTCTTCGATCGTTTGAAGTTATGCTTATGCAGTTCCCGATCGACTGGGGGATTAGGACATGACTGGTTTTTAGTGGGTTGGAGCCCCACACTACCGGCCCACACTTGCAGACGAGTTTCCTGCGGTGGTGTCCGTGTGTGCGTACCGCATTTCCCAGTTAGTCCTATAAAAAAAAGCATCCAATTCAACGTGCAACGTGACGACCAAGGCATTAACTTAGCGCAGACTCTATAAACGCTTTGCACAACTGACAGAGAAAAGGTGAGGTCAGACTACTTCCTCAACGCATAAATGATAGAATGAAAATTAAGTGATGATAGCCATGCCATGCACAATGTACTTTGTGTGCACTTCCAGGACTAGTGCCTGCCACTACATTCGAAAGCTCCCTGACGATGTACACATCTAACTGCGTTACCTCTGCCGAGGCCAACCCGAAAGTTTAAAAACGGCCGTCATTGATGTAGAACATAAAATAGAAAAGAGGCGAAAGACTGAGACGAAAATCACCCAACAGCAAAGAGAACGGCGCTGGACTGAGATTATCACCCTGTGCGACGCGTGGTGGTCATGGTTTAAGGGGTGTGAACCTCAAGTGGTTTGCATGAATGGGTCGAGCTGGACCACTCTATCCTGAATTGTGAATGGGCTTTCCCGCAGCACCGCACAGAGAACCCCGATGATATTTTCCGGGGCTTTCCGGATTTGGTCAGCTGGACGAAGATTTTGTCCCATGGAGTTCCGTCGCAGGCACAGAAAATCCACACATACTCAATATAAAACTGCTACATCGCAAATCTTTACCAGTGGTACTTGGCAAGCAGTAAAAGTTGAGCCATTGGGGTGGAATCCATGCTACTCCGTGAGGCTAACTCAAGAAAACGCGAATAACGGGTAGTGAGTATTGGTGAAAGAAGCTTTTGAGGCTGAGAGCAGGTGTCTGCTTAACCTACCCAGCTTTTTAATGAATACTCCTATCAACTCTATCAGGTCATCTATCTAGGCCGACCGCCTTTGCTTCACTATGAATACTGCGCATATGGCTCTTCTAATGCCGGACGCGAGGACACAGTCGTCCACTCGCTATTTCTATTCATTGCCCCCATAGTAATACAAAATAACGTGCTTTGGCCGGGTCTCACCGTATCTGCCTCTATTTCCTCTTAATATATTGTTGTTACTTCTTCTCTTCCGGCTCCCATGTTAGCTTCTTTGTGGATTACTTTACCGTCTCCCCGACATGGTGATGAACTGGGCCTTCAACGCTTTATTTAGTTCAAACCTCTCGCCACTTTCCTATAACCACGCTACCCGCACTGACAACGCCATGTGAATTTAGATCGCCGTCCCACAGCAGGGCGTGCCTTTTTATAACAAAGTTTTGTCTCGATTTCGTTACGCCTCTTGTCCATTTAAAATAAGTGTTGTGGCCTTAACGCAACTTTGCGCATTCCGATGTCGATATTTTTCCTGCCACCGCTAGGTCCACCGACATTGCTACATCCAAACCTTATTCACGACACTGCGGTGAGGGTGCGCCGAGGATACCGCACGGTTAGCGCTGACGTTTCCCTGATCCTCCTAGCCCGCCAATTACCCTGAAACGTGCTTGCGGGAGAACGAAGGGCGCTGTGGATCGATGAAGTCATAGACTGGATGCAGGCCCGCAAGGCCACCCCCATTGCGCAGGACTGGACCTTACTCGCCGTTGGAGAAGCTCGTGGGCGCTGGACCTGCATGCAATCCCGATCTCCCGAGCACTGGTACGACGTGCATCTCATGCGCGTCGGGCCAGCTTGACGAGGTCGATCACACAGCGGCTATGCTGATCGATGCAGCGCTCAGACGACATGTCACGATACGTCAACTAGTTAGTCAGACTAGATGTTGATGGTTGTCAGTTCTGCTTGTAAATAATGCATTGCCCAAACCTCCGAGATAAAAAGGCCCTCTAGTCCAAAGGCGCGTCAGAAGAGTGACGCGCTTTTTTCTTCCCCATTGGTCGACTGCCTTATCGTCCCAACGTCCTTCCACCAACGCTATCTCGAACGCGTTAATCCACATCACACCTCGCGTGCATACCTGTATGCACGGCGCCGGCAGAAATGACTGCTTCAATTGTAGGTTTGTCGTCGTCGTCGAAGATCGCGTCAAATTAGCACGCTCACTTTGGAACCGTTGCGTTCTCAGCACTCAGCAAGTACAAACGCCCCGTCTGAAATACCATTGAGCCATTGTGCCAGCCAACTGACTCATTAACTATTTTACACGCTTTCAGCTTTTATCTCCGTCGTGTGCCGAAATGGACCGGCTGCTTCTATGAACGCCCGCTTTCCTATACCGGGTTGGTCCCCAGTATGTTGTTGGTATTGCGTTTATAATTAACTAACCTATACCAACCAGCGCGTTCGGTTATTGTGTCGTCGGACCGTGCCTAACGTATCCTAGATTAAAGCCTACTCGCTGCTATCACTATTCGCTGGCCTCCTAGTCACTATTTGCTGCCCTCCATACGTACGCAGCATTACATGCCCCTTCGTCGAGCTGAACTCTTTTAACTTCGGCTCTACTCGGGCTTTCGCGTTCCCACTGGCTAGCGGTGTTCGTCGTATTTTCCGCCGTTGCTTCATTGTTAGTTGAGACTGCAACCTTCCGTCAGCACCGTCTTCCGCGTTCAGTCAGCCGTCTCTATTTTTCCACATGGCCCTCACCGCTTCCTGTTTCCACGTTTTTTGCAGCACCGTGCAACGTACATTGGATGCTCTGGAAATTTGGCCATATTGCTCCATTCGTCCGCCCAGCACTTCGATGCTCTCCGGTTATGCGTTGTCTTGTCGCACGCTTATTGCCTTTGTATTGCCTCGTTTGGTTCTGCGCGACCTTAAGGCTAAAAGCAGACCCATTGCTGGAATATTTTACAAAATGTGCCGAAATAATTCAACAATTTAGGAGTATATTTTCGCAGTAATATGTACCGCCTATAGTATAGTACAAAGTCTACTCGGTTGCTACCATTTTGGCGAATTTGATTGTTGTATGAACGTAACGGAGGCGGTTTCACCTTATCGATACTCAGAGTAGCGCGCAAACCTTTCAGGTGCTGTCTTACCGTGCGACACTTTTACAGAGTATACACTCGAAAATGGATATTTTGATTGCACTGAAATTGGCAATGGCGAATTGCCTGAATTACTACTACCAATTAACTTCTAGTACAATTATCACTTATTGGTATTGCAGCTGCCGTTTTACCTCCTTTTCATAAAATGTTGCACCTCCAAGGATCCAAAACTTCCATCACCTATTCCACGGCTTGTTATTGTTGTCGTTGTTGTTCAGTCGATTGATGTGCGGAGCAGAATAGCTGTACATGTCAGAATAGCTGTCATGAAATACATGATCGAAACATTTAGGCAGTGGATTGCAATTTGGCAAGCGTCTGCACAAAGAAATGATACACGGCTTGCAAAAAGACAAAACATTTCTCAAAGGCTCTATCTATATAGAGGAGGAACAATTGTGTGGAAAGCAGTATAAAAATCGCTCCATAAATGAAGTGGTGGTTCAGTCAAAGTGTTAATGTAGCTGCTTGGTGATGAAGTGCGTCATCTGACGTAGCACCTGAGTGACTAATTTCACCGACGTTGCTACAGTACCACGAATTGTGGTAAGAGTTACATAAATCTAATAGTATCGTAATAGTCTGTGTATGGCGTGAATTTTGTTGTTTCAGTTATAGATATTTTTAATATTCATATAATTCAATAATATCTTTAGGAATAATATGTTTATGTATTACACTCACATCGCGATTTGTGTATTATTCATACGCGAACTTTTATATATTTTTAACTTTTGTAATATAACCTTAGTGTGAAACATATCGGTTGCATATTTACTATTAAAGGAAATGTTGAACGAAGGCATCGTATATGTGGCGTAATTCCATCAAAATAATTTGGTGAAAGATATTAGGTAGTCAATATATTAAATGTATATAAATAAAGTTGTGTAACTTCTTGTTGTTTTTCTAGTTATTGTGTTTATTATTCTTATTGTGTTAGTTTTGATTTTGTTGTTGAGTAATTTCAATATACTGTTATTAGACTTGTAATTTAGTCAATGGACTAATCGGATGAATTCGCCCATGTCCGATATCGAGTTTTTAATAATAATAATAATAAGGGAGAATGCCTTGTATAGGATGCCACGGTATCATGTACAGTTGCTCCGTCATACTTGATGCACAGCGACACCCGGCCAGGATTGGTTGCTGAACATGCTGAAATAATAAAAAACGCAAGTACTGACCTGAAGGAAGGGTATCAGTTCGTACCCGTTGCCATGAAAACAATGGGTCCAATCAGCAAGAACACAAGTATCTTCCTCAAAAATCTAGGAATCAAAATTAGTGGTAACACGGGTGACCTGCGCGAGAGCGAGTTTCTGCGTCAGTAACTCTCGCTCGCAGTGTGTAGGGGAAACGCCGCCGCTATCATCGGCTCTATGGATTGAGGAGTGGGGGTGAGCCTAGGCGGGAACACGTTTAGTTCCCACAATTCTAGGGAAATGCCGAAAAATTGAAGATTAATAATAATAATATTAAATACGACCACGAGAGGTGCACCAGGCGGCCCCTTCCCACTTCCATGGGCGGCCTTGGTCTCCCCTCGGCTCGTTCCTTGGCGGGCCCGGCCGTGGCTGCCTCAATGCATGCTATGTCGGAAAATGTCCAGCGCCTGCTCCCGCCGGCGGCTCGGGCAATGTTCGAGGCGGCTCGAGACGATATAGCGACTAGACTTCAAGCTTCATCGCCTGGTCCCGATAGACTTGCTTATCAGAGGGCCTGGGCCGAGAAGGCCCATGAAGCTTCGCTTAGTTCGCTGCTTGAAGAATGCGGTGATGACCAGGACAAGGCACGCCTTCTAGCTGTCGCTCGCCCAGGAGCAAGCGACTGGTTGCATGCTCTCAACCAACGCAATAATAATAATAATAATAATAATAATAATAATTATAATTATTATTATTATTATTATTATTATTATTATTATTATTATTATTATTATTATTATTTATTCAATTTTTTAGTCTTTCCCTACAATTGTGGGACTCAAACGTGTACCCGCGTAGGCTCACCCCCCCCCCCTTCTCAATCCATAGAGCCGATGATAGCGGCGGCGTTTCCCCTACACACTGCGAGCGAGAGTTGCTGACGCAGAAACTCGCCCTCGAGCTGGTCACCTGTGTTAGCACTAATTTTGACACCTAGGTCTTTGAGGAGGATACTTGTGCTCTTGCTGATCGGGCCCATCGTTTCCATGGCGACGGGTACGAAGTGATATCTCCTCCCCAAATCAGAGTATTTGCGTTTCTTTGCGATCTCGGCATGTTCAGCATTATTATTATTATTTATTACATGTTAAACGATGTTACAGTTGAGAGGTCTGAACGTATTATTGCAAAGTTTTTTTTAAATATCTAGTTCACTCCATGGCGCCTAAATTAGATGCCGCGTTTCCTCTGCAAACGGCCAAGGCATGTTCAGCATTATTATTATTATTTATTACATGTTAAACGATGTTACAGTTGAGAGGTCTGAACGTATTATTGCAAAGTTTTTTTTAAATATCTAGTTCACTCCATGGCGCCTAAATTAGATGCCGCGTTTCCTCTGCAAACGGCCAAGGAAAACGCTTGCCTCAAGAATTGACCCTCTCTTCGGTCGTTCGTGACCTCCTGAATTCGCTTACTTAAATCTTTGAGAAATGCTTCGGTTCCCTTGCTGATTGGTCCTAGTGTCTCCATGGCAATAGGCACAAAAATATATCTTGTTTCCAGTCCAGCATATTTAAACCGTTTTCTGGCGTCCGCGTGCTTTGCTACCCACCCCGGCTCAACAGAGCTGTGGTGTAAATAGGAAGCCGCGGTTGTGCACGAAACCGTTGCATCCCAAGCTAGGGACTTTCCATGAGACCATAATGCAATGGTCACTCCCTCAGGTCTTTCTTCGCCAGCGGACACTAAACCTCTCGGTTCAAGTGTAGATGGTATACCGGCTTTCCTAAGGGACCTTATGATCACACCGTTTAGTTCAGCATGTCTGGACGATCTACCGGCGCTCTTCGGGCAACTCAGTGGGTGTAGGCCACTGGAATCCACCATCTCCCCGCACAGTTTGCACTGAAACGGCTCGCAGACGCTAGCGCCGATTTTAAGTGCTGACATCATGCGGAAAGAGTTGGGATCCAGCATGGTGCCGAGCTGAGGCGAGGGTACGGCCTTAAGCCAACCCCCACTGAAGTTATCTTGTGCCGCTAAGAATACGGCGCGGTCTCTCCGGGAAACAAGCTCGTCTAAGATTTCTCTGCTCTTTTTTTCGCTTTTGAGCTTATCTAGGTTATATTGGCTAGGATATTCTTCTAAAGGGCCCGAGTCTAGCATGATTCTAATAGTGTCCCGTGCTTTACTGGTTTCATATCTGATTTGTGGTCGAACCCTCTCTTCCACTAACGAAGCTGCCACAGGACCAAATTGCACCAGTGAAGCAGCGTAGCAGACCTGAGCTAGGTCAGTGGCACTCCTTATTCCCAGACCACCTTCACGTATCGGAAGACTTGCTCTCTGCAAGGTGTTCTCTTCTAAATTTACGTTTAGGACTTTACTAAGTATGTCTCTGTTGACGTCATCATACGCCGTTAATTCTTCGGGGCACGTCAAAGCAGGGCATGCACGCAGTATATAGTTAAATCTTGAAGACCCTAGGCTATATCTCCAAATGCACAGCGCAGCCTGAGGATGCAAGCGTGTCAGTCGTGGACGAATTTTGGTAAGGGCTTCTTTTTTCTCAGAGAGTGTATGCGAAATTCCGTCTTGCTTTACGGGGGCCCCCAAAACTTCTAAGTTGTTTAGCTCTACACGCGTGATGCCAGGGAGTATTTCTGTGATCTTCTGAATTGCTTCCTCCCTCTCCTGAAGTGAGCCCCCGACAGCAGTAATCTCACATTTTGCGGCATTCAGTGTCAGTCCCCCTTATTCTTCAAACTGCAGCACTCTTCTTAAATCTGTTGCGATGATACTTGCAGGGCCGACAAGCGTGGCGTCATCTAGATACCACACGTTGAAAGGGCTCTGTAGTTGCGATACTAAATCTGATATACCGAGACTAAATAGAGCAGGCCCTAGCAAGACACCCTGCTGAATGCCCGCTTCCGAACGCAATGTTATTATTATTATTATTATTATTATTATTATTATTATTATTATTATTATTATTATTATTATTATTATTATTATTATCATCATTATTATTAATGCCGCTGCCATCCCGTCAGCTTGGCACCATGCTGGATCCAAACCCCTTCCGCACGGTGTCAGCACTTAGGATAGGCGCCCCCGTCTGCCAGCCTTTCACGTGCCTCTCATGCGGCCAACCGGTTGACTCGGACGGTCTACACCCGTTAAGCTGTCTAAAAAGCCCCGGCAGACTTACAAGGCACGCTGAACTCAACGCCATAGTAAGAAGAGCTCTTAGAAGGGCAGGGATACCATCTACGCCCGAACCAGTAGGTCTTAATGGCAGCAGTGAATTGCGACCTGACGGGGTCACCATCCCGTTGTGGTCGCACGGAAAATGCCTTGTATGGGATGTAACGGTTTCATGCACGGCGGCGTTATCATATTTACGCCACAGCGCAGTCGAATCGGGATGGGTAGCAGAACGTGCGGATTCTGAAAAACGGAGGAAGTATCTAGAACTATCTAGAAGCTACCACTTTGCACCCATTACATTAGAGCCACTCGGCCCCATCAGCACAGGTACAGCAAAACTCCTGCAAGACATCGGGAACGGGTGGCAAGTGCTAACCAACGAGATCACTCTGTCGGACCATCAAACAATCGAGTTTTACGTGGACGCACCCCTGCCACCCCGACCCCGGGATAAACTACGTTTTCAGGGGCGCGTTTCGACGATTGAGGCCATACGGACCGAGCTCGCTCGTTCAGGCGCCCCCGCTGACGCCGAGGGACTGCAGTGGCTCCTGGAGTCGGCCTGCGCAACTGCCAGGGTCCACCCAAAACGGCGCCACCAGGTGTCCCCGAAACACTGGTGGACGGAAGAGATCGCCGGAAGGGGAAGGGACTGCCTCCGAGCCCGCCGCGAGGTCAAGACGCTACGTTCGCTAGTGGGGGATAACGATGACCGGATGGCGAGAGCTGTCGGGGAGCTCCGGAAGTGCCGTGCTTTGCTACGGCGAGAAATCGCCAAAAGTAGGGAACGCGCATGGAAAGAGTTCCTGGATAGCGTGAAACAAGACACATGGGGCAAGCCGTACAAGCTCGTTCGGGGGAAAATCAAGGGAAGGTGCGAGACAACGTTAACTACCGACGAAAGGAAAGCAGCCCTCGAGCAACTATTCCCGAGGCAGCCCGAATTTGATCGAACCCCGTACGAGCGACCTCTGACTCCCGACGAGGAAGCACCCCCGGTAACACGCGCCGAGATCATCCTGGCTGCTGAGAGAATAAAACCTGGCAAGGCTCCTGGCGAAGGGTACCACCGGCGGCCACCAGGGTGCTCCTAAAGGAATTCCCTGACATGGTCGCCGAGGTGTTCACGGGGCTGATTCGGAGAGGAGCCTTCCCGACGTCGTGGAAACGCGCCGAGGTGGTGTTGCTGCCGAAGGGCAATGGGTCGTTCCGGCCCATCTGCTTACTAGGCACACTCGCGAAGGCCTTTGAAGCGGTGATCGAGGCACGGCTACGGCGGCACGCCGAGGAATTTGGACTCCTGTCGGATGGGCAGTTTGGCTTCCGGAAAAACCGGTCTGTCCTCTCTCCTATCCACAGTGTCCTGTCCAAGGCGGAAACCCTCCGGAAAGCAACGCGTAAAACCCGGGAACTGTATCTGGTCATACTACTCGACGTACGTAACGCGTTCAACTCCCTTCCATGGAAGGTGATTCTGCGAACGCTGAGAGCCAGGAGAGTCCCACAGTACCTGACCAGGATGGTCTCGGACTACCTAAAGGAGAGGGACCTAACCAGCGCCGGGACAGAGCTAACCATGACGGCGGGGGTGCCACAGGGATCGATCCTTGGTCCACTGCTGTGGAATCTGGCGTACGACGGAGTTCTGCGGCTCAGAGACCTTCCCCCCGGAGTTGACCTGCTGGCCTATGCAGACGACGTTGCGGTGACAGTCCAAGCGCGAAGTCCCGGCGAACTGAAAACCAAGGCCAACCTGGCCCTGTGGGAAATTTCGCTGTGAATGAGGCAAAACGGGCTCGAACTCGCCCCGGCGAAGACGGAGGCCGCCCTCCTCGTCGGCAAAAAAGCCTGCCGCGACCTAGATATCCGACTTGATGGTACGGCGATAAAGACGTCCAAAGTTGTACGATACCTTGGCATGCATCTGGACCGTGGACTGCGAGGGTCGCCTCATATACGGATCGCAGCAGCGAAAACGACGAAGGCTGCCGGACAGCTAGCAGGATCATGCCTAACATCCGAGGACCCAAGGAGGGCAAACGCCGCCTGCTGGCAAGCGTCGGCGAATCAATCATGCTTTTTGGAGCACCGGTCTGGGCGGAATCTACGCTCCGGACCGAGTGCAATAGAAACACGATGATGAAGACCCAGCGCATACTTGCTCTCCGGACGGTCCAGGCCTACCGAGACGTTAACGGAGAGGCGGCGTGTGTCCTTGCGGCACAGCTCCGTGGGACCTCAAGGCCGAGGGGAGGAGAAGGAAATGGGCGGACCCGACACTCGCCGCAGAGCAGCAGAAGGCCGAAACATTGCTCGCGTGGCAGGCCCGGTGGGACACGGTAGTCGGAAACCGACCCGGCGCCTCCACACGCGAAATCATTCCGGACATAGGAGAATGGATCAACAGACCAGGTGGCGGCACGACGTACTTTATGACGCAGTTCCTGACTGGCCACGGCGACTTCAAACAGTACCTGGCCAGGTTTAACGATATTGCTGAAAGCTGTACACTGTGCCCCGCCTGCGACGTGGACTCCCCACTGCACACTCTGCTACTATGCAGTGCGCTGCAGGACGCCCGAGCGGAGCGGATGGATCAACAACTAGCCCGAGAGCTCGGCGCACACGGAATGAGAGTCAGGTATATCTGCGCGTCGGAGGAGCACTGGCACAAAGGAGCCGAGCTTGCGGAAGAGCTGCTGAAGCGCAAGGACCACCTGGAGCGAGCAAGGATCGCCCGGCTAGCCGCCACGGCGGCCCAGCAAACCTGAGGACTAACCGCGGGATAAGACAAGGTTGGCAATAAGCGCCGACTGCTGGTCCCTGCAAGGGTGCTATTCGAAGTAATATTCAACTTTAGTACGGAATGGCATCCCCAAGATACTTACCGGTTGGGGGTTTAGTCAGTAAGAATCTGACACTACCGCGGCGAATACCCAACGTATCGCCCGGTGTCTTATGCAAGATTTACCTTCAACCTCAGGTTAAAAAAAAGACATTGGAAAACGAATCGAAGACGTTAAGGGCGATCAACGCGAGGCCATGTTTTTGAGACAGATGATGTCTTTGGCCGTGTGTAGAGGGAACGTGGCTTCCATGATAGGCGCCATGAACTGACAGAAAGCGAACAGAGCAGGATAAACATGATTTAAACGTTCATACCTCACAATTGTATTAACTAAATAATAAATAATAATAACAATAACAGTAATAATAATAATAATAATAATAATAATAATAATAATAATAATAATAATAATAATAATAATAATAATAATATCGATAAATGAATGATGTACGGTCCGTATTTGGCGGCGTTCAGTATGGTGAACAAAATATGGTAAGTAGAACCAGGTTACGTAAAAATATGTACATTTTTATTTAATTTAGCACGATCCGCGAAGGTGGCGGCTAGGCGAGCCCCTACAGCAGCGTTATTGTAAGCTCGTGCTCCATCAAACTGGAACAACATTTTTGATATTCTGGTCAGATCCTGCCTAGAAATGTGTGATACGTCTCTCAATTTA
Organism: Dermanyssus gallinae; assembly: GCA_003439945.1. Classification (NCBI taxonomy): domain Eukaryota; kingdom Metazoa; phylum Arthropoda; class Arachnida; order Mesostigmata; family Dermanyssidae; genus Dermanyssus; species Dermanyssus gallinae. The sequence continues at coordinate 22,193 of QVRM01004610.1, read as the reverse complement.
ACCCTAACTTATAGAACATTTAGGGAGAACTTATAGGGAAGCAATGTAAATGGGCTACACGGTCGTGAGGGCTTCCTCATCGAGGAGGTGGTTAGTTAACTGATGACCTCGACGTGTAAGGGGAGGCGATTAACCTGTTCGACGTCATTTTGACGCTCAAGACAGCCAAGGCGGGAGAGGTTCACGCGGCAGCCTCGGAAGAGTGGTCGAGACAAGGAGCCGAGTGAGGTGCGAGGGAAGATGCAGACATGCCCTCAAGGTTTTGACGCACCCTTTTAGGATAGTTCATACCTAGGCATAAGCCTTTCTGGATGCATGTAAATATGTATAAAGATTGGCGAAGTCATAACTGAATCAATAGCAAATACGCCTCTCCTACGGTTTCGAAAGAATGCCAAGTATTACCGAGCCTGGGAAGGTGGGGAGAAATCTGGGTTTAGCGGGTTTGTAAGTCCCAAAGTACTCACACAACTTGCTAGTGACACACGTGCGTTATGCAATCCCGAATTCTTTTAGAAAAAAAGGATGTCACAGTGCGGGACACCGTAGCATCAAGAGATAAACTGAAGGTACGCGAGAGTACCTGCGAAAACACTGCAGGAGGTAGACCAGCGGAGCCCCTTTCCAACCCGCTATCACGGATCAAGAATGGGCCATCATCTATTTGCGTTGAAGGTAACCACAGCACGTATAACTCACGCACCGTAGGCAAATGAAGCCAAAAGAAAGTCATGGTTACACCCGCCAGATACCAAGGCTGCTAAATGAGGGATATTGTAACGTTGCTGTGTTACGCTAAGTCAGCTGGGGGATGTAGGCTCAGCCGGACGGGCACTGCAGCGCGAGGGGCTCAGGAACGATGACGCGCATGACGACACGCAGCATAACGTCTAAACACAGCAACGTTACAATACTCTTACATTCCCGCCGCGGCACTGAAACTACGAAGTACCAGCGAGTGCGCCGCCGGTCCGGGCGGCAGACCAGCGGAGTCCCCTCCCGACCCGCTATCACGGATCAAGAAGAGGTCACCACCCTATTCCTACCCATATGGTCACAGTGTTAAAGCAAGTTTTGTCACCAATACAGATACTAAGGCCCATTATCACAAGTACATTTGTGATACACTTGTACCTTTCGGGATACCTCTGTGGTACCTTAGTGGTACTTTTCGCATCTGACCTCTTCGAGGTCGACACCGGGATAAATGGGGAGAACGATGAGTGCCCCAGGAAACGGGGGGGCGGGCGAGATAGATAAGGGAGGAAACCCCTTTAGGAGTAGCAGGGCACTTCCCAGAACTCCTGAGGGAAAGGCTAGTCAGGAAGAGGGCCCAAGCGGGGTAACTAGGATAGAGGAAGAAGGGGCGGCCACACCTACAATGCTAGTGCCCAACTCGGCACGGAGACTGAGGACCCAGAGGCAAGCATGGTGAGGGGGGACCAAAGCCATGCGGATAAGGAGGACAATGATGAGGGAGGAAATGACAAGGGAGGAAATAGCAAGGCGGGTCAAAAAAGGGCGCGTCTCAGCACACCTCCTGAAGAAACGGACAGGGACGCCGCAAGAACAGGGGGCAAAAAGTGGCTTAATAATCTGGCCAACAGGTTGAAGAGATACACTTCTGGGGAGCTGCCTGTTCCGCTGTGGCCGGCTGAGGAGCCAGTAGTCGAGGACTACAACTCGGCTTTAGCCAGCCTACTCACCTGGACGGAGGTGTTGGACCAGCTCTGCGGAAAACACCCTACCACCAAGGAAGAAATTAAGATTGCGGTTGAGGAGTTGGGAAAGGCGGGTAGAAGGATTAAGAGGCAGGGCAAAAAAAAGGACATAAGGGAGGAGGATAAAAGGGCGGAACACATAGGTATGATTACTCGGCTTGAGGAGGAAAATTCGGAGATGAGGACCAACATAGAGGGGTTTCAGCGGGAGGCTGAAGAAATGAAGGCTAGGAGGAAATGAGGAGAGGTTTACCCTTCAGGTGCCTGAAGAGTACCAAACTGACGGCATACGAAGGGCCCTTGAGGCCCTCTGCCGCCGGGTGGGCTGTGACGCCGAGTTAGTCACTCCGAAAACTCCCTCCGAAAACTTCCTCACAGATGGGTCGACAAAGCCTGGTAGTGCTGGGCCCCCTGTGGTTCAAAGCACTATCAGGATAAAGACCGCTGAGGGGAAGACTTTTAAAGAGACCCTACAGAGCGTCCGGCCCCTCGTTCAGCCGGGGGTGACGGGCCTGAAGGTTGGCGGGGTCTCCAAAACCAAAGAAGGGGACCTGGTTATAAATGTCTGGGAGAGCAAGACCGGTACCGGGAGCTCTTTCGCCGACATTCTCCGGAACGGCTCCAACCTGGAGGTTGACCGGAGGGTAGGCGCGGTCCCCAAGACCATTGTTGTTCTTCGGAACATTGATCCCTTCGCCGACAAAAAGCAGATAGAAGCAACGCTACGGCAAGCGTTGGGGCTGTCTGAGGACACCCCCCTTGGCACTGAAGACCCCCGCATGCGGAAAAATGGCTATTGGCAGTGTCTGGCAACGCTGCCATCAGCTGCAGCTGCCAGGCAATTGTAAAGACGGAGCATCACCATTGGAGGTCCCGTTTGCAGACCTGAGGAGTGGATCTCCGTGCCCATGTGCTATAATTGCCGGGGTGCGAGACACATGGCGAAGGACTGCAAAGAGCCAAAGGTGGACGCCAAGCGATGTTATCGGCTCTATCGATGCATTCTGCGGCCTCAACGGCCTGCCCGGCGTTCGCTAAAGCCCTGCAGGAGCGACGCGAGGCTGTAAAGCAGAGGACCATACAGCGTACAGAAGAGGAGAGAAAGAGGATAGAAGAAAGGGAGAACGAGCTGGCTAAGAAGAAGCGGAAACTGAAGGCCAGGGTGCCAACAGTCGACGAGGATGGTTTCAAGGCGCCTAGGACGACAGCCAGGAGGCAACAGGTTAGTTCCGAGGGGATCGAGAGAGGGGCAGGTAACAATCACAATGATTGGGGTCATACAGGTCAACCTGAACCGATGTAGGGCAGCCCACGCCCTGCTGGACCAAACAATCCAGCACAGGGGTATTGAGCTTGCTCTAGTATCGGAACCGAACAAAGGCATTGCACTCCGGAAGGGTGTTATCAGCCTTGATACGGGAAATGACTCAGGCACCTGGTGGGCGGGGAATAATAGGCATTTCTCGGCTAGAAGTCGGGGCTCCGGTTCAGGGTTCGCATGGGTAGAAATAGAAGGGCTAGGGGTTTTCTATTCTTGCTATTTTTCACCAAAAAGAGAACTTAAGGATTTCAATGTGTTTCTCGATAGTCTGGGGCAGAGCCTACGCGCTCATACAGGAAAGGGAATCGTCCTCACCGGGGACTTCAACTCAGCCAGCGTCGAGTGGGGTAGCAAAACCACACATGATAGGGGCCAGGTACTAGAAGAATGGATGGCAGAAAATGGGTTGCTTTTAGTAAACGACGGGAAAGCATTCTCGCGAGGAAACCTGACGTCGTTTGTGGACCTCACGATGGCAAATGACATATTCTTTCCAAAGATATCGGGTTGGCAGGTTGATGAGGAGGAAAACGGAAGTGACCACAGATACATCCTGTTTGAGGTCGCTACCCCTCTCGAGCCAGCTGCCACTCCGCGCAGACGCTGGCAGATGCGCAAGCTAAACCAGCGGGTTCTGGCGGATTAGATTGACGAGGGCTGTCGACAGCTGTCAGAGGAAACCGCGGACGAGACCCGGATCGCAGCTGTTCTCACAACGGCCTGTGAGAAGGCAGGCCCCCGGACCAACTCTGGGGGCCGCCGGCGGTCAGTGCATTGGTGGAACCAACAGATTAGCGAAACACCTCGTAAATGTACTAGACTAAATAGGGCTTACACTAGACAGCGCTCATGGCTGAGTGGAAGAGTCGCCCGAGGGAGGAGCAAGGGTGGACGGTGGACGAGCGATCGGCCGACCTCCTGGCCTCTTACGGAGCTGCCAGACGGACACTGCAGAAGCTCATTGAGGTAGAGTAAGGCGTAATCTTGGAAGCTTTTGATAGCAGAGGTGGCAAGGGGCGTATGGGGTCGGCCCTACCGGATCGTCTCGGCCAAGCTCCGGAAACCACCTCCTAGACTACCACCGGATGTGCTGGAGAAGACGGTTTGCCATCTCTTTCCGGACCATCCGTGGAGAGGAGAGGAGGAGTTTCTGGTTGCCCCGGAAGACATTCCGGAGGTAACGTTAGATGAGGTTGAGCGAGCAAGGAAAAGGTTGACACCCGGAAAGGCACCCGGCCCGGACGGAGTTCCCCCTGGAGCGGCGCGGCTGCTAGTGAAGCGCTGGCCAAAAGTCTTTCAGACCCTGGCCAACAGACTTCTCAGAGAGGGGCGTTTTCCGAGGCTGTGGAAGAAGGCTAACCTGGTCCTGATCCCGAAAGGGGGAGGAAAACGCCCCCGCAGGAGGGCCTGCCTACCGTCCCATATGTCTTCTTGACACTATGGGTAAGATCTTGGAGAACGTGCTGGTTGACCGGCTTAATGCCGAGATCGAAGCCAAGGGGGCGCTATCAGAAGCACAGTATGGCTTTCGGAAGGGACGGTCCACGTTCGACGTATGGGACTCGACCCCAACGGTTGGATGTTACTCCGTTGAGACCCATACCCACTAAACGCACCTCTCCCCTTAAGCTTCATTCTCTGGTAGCCCAGATCTTCATAAAAAACAGTACGATGGACTATCAGGAGAAGTGGCGAGCGCGAATGTTGTGATTTCCTTGCAATGTACATTTTCCCTTTATTGTAAATAAAGCGCGTATTATGATATTGTAACGTTGTTGTGTCACGCTAAGTCAGCTTGGGGGATGTAGACTCATCCGGACGGGTACTGCAGCCCGAGGGACTCAGGAACGATGATCGACGACACGCAGCATACGGTCTAATGCAAAGCACGGCCGAGCAACGGATGGTTACTAAGCATGCTGCTCGGTCTATTTATTGGTTCACGAGGCACCGCGGTGTGCTGACACCCCAAAGGGTGTCAGAACCCGCTCTCCAATCGGTCGAAATGTGCAGCAGTTTGTGTTTGTTTCGTATAGGAATACAGGTTAAGTGACTGTTTGACTTGGACTGCCGATCGTAGGTCGACCCTTTCCCGATGTCGGCCGATGATCGTTTGGACGGCGGAGAACGTTGGGGTTTCGGCGCGAAAGGCTGTGGCTGTTCTCGGCTGGCTGGTTGAGACATGTCTTGTTCGGTTGAGACATGCATCATTCGGCGAACGTTGTATACGTTGAGATTCTGGCGCGGGCGCTGTAGCCGTTGGACGTTGTCGGTTAGAACTTATTTGAATTGCGCTATGATGCGTACACAGTAACTTCGTTACAATATGTATATGTATATTTATGTATATATATTATATATATATATACATATAAATGTATATTTATGTATATATATATATATATACATATAAATGTATATTTATGTATATATATTATATACATATATATATATATATATATATATATATATATATATATATATATATATATATATATATATATATATATATATTACAGGTAGAAAATATAAATGGTTTTATTTCATTTTGAAGTTACAGTGGAATATGAATATCTAACTACTCTTGGGCTTGTGAGGGGTGCTACCAATCGAGCTTATCCTCGAGGCAGCCCCTCATTGTGCCCATAATTGCTGCCGCATTGCCGCGCTGAACCGCCAGAGATAGCCGCTGGAGTAGAAAGTCGAAAGCTCTTTTGTCCCCCGTCGTGAGTTCAATTCGTTTGCCAATCTTCTGTAAATTGACCATGCCTCAGGGCCAGGTCCCCCTAGTGTCTCCAATACTAGTGGCACAAAAATGAACTTGTCGGTGAGCTGGGCGTATTTGTTGGTCTTTAGACGTTCAGCCTTGCGTGCTGCGGAGCCAGCGGCTGATGCGCTGGCCTCCATGTTCGAGGGGGCAAGCGTGTCGGTGATTGTAGCATCCCAAATAAGCGCCTTTCCCCTTTCAAAAGGGATAAGGGTGAGACCGTCAGGCCTCTTTCCGTCGCTTCTCAGGAGGCCGGTTGGCTCTCGAATACATGGCAATAGAGCTGACCTTAAGGCCCGGGCGGTAATCTCGCTATATATATATATATATATATATAATATACATGTATATATATATATATATATATATATATATATACATGTATATATATATATATATATATATACATGTATATATATATATATATATATATTTAATACCGCAAACGTACAGCGTACGCTTGACGTTTTTTGGCGGTTCTTCAGATCATCATAAAATCAGCAGCACAGAACTGCTGTAGCTGATGATGATTGATGCTGTCGGTTCGTCGTCTATCACGAATGCTCTTGTTGTTGTTGTTGCTGCTTCAAATTTCGCGCCACTCCGTTCGGCCGCACCGACCGCCCGGTGAGTTCCGGTGCGGGCCCGGGTCGTAAACAGAAATGCATTCATCCAGCTGATCGAGGAGCAGCAGGCCTCACATGCTGCTTCTGTTGTTTTTGTTGGTGTTGGGGTCTGTCTATCTGTCTGCATGAATGTATGTATGTGTGATTGTCTGATTGAATGACCAGTACGCTCGTGCGTACGTACGTAGATCTTGTTGATGTTATTGTTGTTGTTGTTGTTGTGATTGTGCGGTTGGTGTTCGCGTCGTTAGTTGATGGGGGTGCCTGATTCGTGCTTGATTTGGAGAAGAAGGTGGCGATTCTTATTATTATTATTATTGTTCGCGACAGTAATCTTGCCCCGAACAACAACAACATCAACAACAACAGCTTGGTGGCGGACGCGACCAACCGGGGCCAACCGGGGCAGTTGGTTGCCTGTGCAAAGTGGTTGACGTTTGACGACGAGCGCTTCGGACCAGCAGCTCGTCTGTGTTTTTGTGCGTTGAAGACTAGACAGACAACCGACACAGTGTAGAACAGACGTACAACTACAACAATAACAACAGCAGCAGTATCGTTACCACCGTGACCACGACCACCACGAGATATATAGGATATATATATATATAGTGTGGTTGTTCGCGTTCGACACGACATGCCCGACGCTGTTGCAGCTGGCAGCGGCGCAGGCGGTAACAGCAATGCCGGTAAGTGTAACGCTTCTTCACCATTACTTCACTACCCACGATCACCCTCGGCGCGCATGCATCGCGAAGATGATCGAATCCAGACCTACAGCTACCCATCAAACAAACCAGGGGCAGTCTTCCTCGATATATATATGTGTATATATATATTATATATAATATATATTTATAATATATGTATGTATATATTTATATATATATATATATATATATATATATATATATATATATATATATATATATTTATATATATATATATATATATATATATATATCAAACAGACCACAACAGCAGTCTCTTACCTCTCTCTATATATACATATTTCTCTAACTATACATTACATCGATGACGCCTACTTATCATCGACTTCGCCAGTCAGTTCAATTCAGCAGCCATTCGAATTGAATGGCTTCGATTGAGTGGTGGCACACAATCAATAATGGCACACTGCTAAAACCCGCGTCGATATTTTCGTCGCCGTGAGTCGTCTAAAGTGAGGTCGTCGTGAGTTCGGGTCGGGGACGGCGAACTCCATCATCATAATCAGATGGCTCTGTGATGTTGGTGGAGAACTCTGATATGACAGACGCGCAGATCAACAGTTTGTAGGCGTAAACCGTCGTGCTAATAATTCCACATATCATACGATATCGCTGTGTTGCAAGCAGTAGCAGCAGCAGCAACAACAACAACAGCTTTAATGATGTCGAGTTATCGATCGACCAGCGGTAGTGATGTCGAGTGATGTCGATAGAAAGCATGCATTGTGGGCGCGAAACGTTCGTATTTGTGTAATTGTCATCATCATCATAACCGTCATGCAGAGATGCATATGCAGAACGTGCAGAACAAACATTCAAATGTCAAACAGTGAAACTCATTCTATACTCAATTGTGTCGCTGCACACACACACACGGACATGCACACATCATGTATACATGATGCACAATATGTATACATAAGTATCGATCTGTCGATTCTATTGATGAAAGGCGAGAGAGGTTTCCGATACAACGTGACATTGTTTCGTGTGCTGTGTGCGGCAGCTGTGGTTTCGGGCGGTTGTTGCGTGTTGTTTCAGTAGATACCGTTTTCCATATAAGCGTCCATACACGTGCGTTTTGGTTCGAACGTTCGTGGTCACCCTCTCTTCCTGTCCCTTCTTTCGTCTGTCTCATATATATATATATATATATATTTATATATATATATATATATATATATATATATATATATATTTATATATATATATATATATATATATATATATATATTTATTTATATATATATATATATATATATATAATATCAGCATTTCCTTGCTCTTACATTCATCTTCTGAAGAAGAAAGCCTATTCTAAGGCCAGAACGGAAACGCGATTACAACGTGGGACATGTCGTTGACGCTCTCACGACACGAGCTTATTGCAGCCGATTGCTATTAATACTAACAGAAGCGCTGTTATGGTGTATATTAATATGGCAATACATATACACTATGCAGACATTTGATTTCTAGTACGTTCAGCAAAGCATAGCATAAGCGCATCTGTATTATGATTTAAAAAATTGGAACTTTACCCATGTATTATAGTATGACATACTTATTCGTAATCATCATGTTACATAATTATTTTATGACAATAGACTAGAGTACACCCTTGTGTTAAGCAGATAAATCATCCACGTTGATTCAATAAAATGGCCTTCGATCATTTTATAGAAATTCCACTATGATTTTAGATATGTTTCAGCCTGTTCGCAAAATGCCCAATTTTGATTGTATAGAACAAACACTTGATATGTAAATAAGTTTTTTTTTTTCTTAATATACATTTGTGAAAAACATTTGTATAAGATAGAAATATAAGAAAAAACAAATAGTATCCCACATGATATTAGGAACTACAGACATTCAAAAATATGTGAAATAAATTAACTGCACACACCCTATGCATATGCGTTCTATGTAAATTCAACTACTACGACTTGGCAGCGCGAGGACTCACAAGTAAAAATATATTGATATATAAGAATAAATGGGGGGGGGTGGCGTATATAGCCGTATTAATATGGAAAATTCCAAAGGTGTGTATACATGTATGCATACATATATACTATTTTTATACAATAGTCACTTCTAATTAGGGATATATATATATATATATATATATATATATATCGACGAAGTTGCTCACCACGACCTGGGTGCTATTAAGCGCGTCACTTCTCTGGCAGAGGTAATCTTTCTCGTAAAAGGGCTAGAAATATTCTCCATTAATACAAAGGCTGTGAAATTTAAAAAGGGTTGATTGGCTGTCAAACACGTTGTGCGTTGCGGCAACCAGCCCTTGGTTTCTCAACTCTTTCCGGTATCTGGGGCTTCGGTTTCACTATACTGGAACGAGACGAAGTGGAGGAGATGACCGATGATATTCTGACTGAATCCAGGAGTCGTGGGTTCGATCCCGACACGACGCATATCTTTTTGAAAATATATTTCGTTAAATTTACAGAATTACGTTAAGATTATATATATATAATGGGTGAGTGCTACAATTTATCGTGGTCATATGTGTGTTGTCTCCAGTATGCGTACTCCTGCGAGATTAACGTAACTAATCGCTTAATACGCGGGTTCTATTTGAATTAACGTGTGCACCTTTACTTACCTGCAAACAATCCGTTTACGAACTCACAACGGACCACGATTGTTGGAGTGAGAGTCACCTGAGGCTATTGGAACGCTTATTACATAGAACGTATATGTTGACTTGCTCGAAAAGTGAGTCTATATTAGGAACAACATCAGCTGACACGCTTAGAGAGCACCTGAGCGACAGGCGCCTCTGGAGCATGTCTCAGGAACTTTCATTAGTTGGTTAGATGGTGCTCCTAGATAGGAGAGCAATATGTACGTTTGGGAAGAACAAGAAGAGGCGAATGTACACATGAGGAGGCGTTGTAAAGAAGCAGCTGAAGATGGTTTTAAACAGTCGCACTGATGCCTTCAGAACCTTGGTACTGTAGAGGCTAAGATCAAGATCAGACGTAATGTATTTGCGTCTACTTCACGTGTGCAAGTATAAGAGAGAGCCGGTGATTAGAGCAGTCGTTAATGTTGTAGCCGAAGTTATTCGTGATATGTTTGCCGTAAGCGGGCTTTCCCCGCCACCCAATATCGGACATTCATACAGAGTGTACACCCGGCGGTAACGTTCCCCTTCTGTTAACACTCAGTTTATTCAATAACCAATTAGTTCTCTCTGCCATCGCATATTTCTAAAGTTATGTCGCATCGGTGTAACAAGACAGTTTACATACAACCTCTCACTACTGCAGTTCCTATAGCGGTAGCCTTTGTCATTTTATTGCATGTAAGACGCCTTTTTTCTAATACCGAATTCCAGGCAGGCCAAGCTGTATTGTTTCTCTTAATCGATTTCATTCGTGTGTTTGCTATTTGCTCAGAACAGGAAGATTGCTACGTCGTTTCCAACGAACCGCCATTATACAATTTTCCTTGCACGGGGACCTCGTGTTCTCTCTTCGTTATTTGAATTTCAAATATTATTTATCGTAAGATGTTCGTTTATTTTTTTGTATTGTTTAGTAAAAAAATTTAAAAAATAGTTGTGCAAATAATTACAACTATTTGTTTATGATCTTTTGAAGAAGCATATAATGTGTGGGTTTTATACATATCCCTCGACAAACTTTTAGACAAAAAGCTTTTGTGTATGATTAGGGTCTAGACTTACTATTCTCAACGGCTCTCCATGTAGGAACTCTCTGGTCATCAATAAATGTCTAGAGATCTGATGTAATAATACCGCGCGGCAGAGAAGCCTAAAATCCTGATAGAAAACAATATAAACAAAGATGGATGGCTTTATTTCTCTAACGAGGCAAGGCTATTCTCATGTCAAACGCTATGGGTGCTGACACCATCATATTTTTCATGGTAGCGACAAGCGCTTTTTGTTTGATACGGTATGTGCATTATTATACCATGCGATTTTAACATCTCATATATATATATATATATATATATCGCCAAGGATTGTCCTCCTATCATACAAAAGTGGTCTCTGGGAGCTGCCTGGTTTGGTTGTTGTTATTACTGTTGAAATTACCTGCATGCGATTATGTCTGCAATTGGAACCCCTATTATTTATGTTTCTGTCTATATAGAAAATATTGTGATGATTTATTAATCATTTACAATACGTTTGCACACTCGGCAGTGCTCGCCTTAATAAAAATGGTGGTAAAAAGGTGTCACGTGAAGTTAAGAGTCAGTTGTCCGTGTCCTTGCTTGATGGTAGCCCCCGCTCTTATGGACCCGGTGCGAGCGATATATCCTCAAGGTTCCTTGCAAAGTTAAAACGGTGAGATCCATAAGATTCCTCTTCGTGACGCCGAGTCCCAAGAGCGTCCTCGCAGATTCGGAGTCCCATACACCACTCATAGAGATAGTGATGGATCCGAATCTGCGAGGTTTTTGCGGGTAGGGGAGCGCCGCTCTTAGTAACTCGACGTCATATTTGGCGATCTTGTCTTGCCGTGCTTTTGCCAGGTCCCGGTTCGGGCCGCAAACCTCGGCATCTAAAACCCAGACCTCGGTAGGTGTTGTTATTACGAGGTCGGGCTTTAGACCCGGTGCGCCCGGTCGACGGAATACTCGCTCACGAACCACCTCATGACCCCTTTCGCGGAGAAGACGCGCCACGCGATCACAGACGTCGTCATGTCTCTTTATGGTTTGTTTGTGTGTTATATCGCACATCTGAGCGACATGAGCCAACGTCTCAGGCGCATGACACCCGTGCCTACAACGTTTGTTGTAGCCCGGGCGTCCCCTGGCCAATCTGGCACGCGTTGGTAGTGCGTTGATCCTGAGCTTTAGTATGTTTAAATACTCCTTACCAGATAGGTAGGGCATACCCTTAATCCAGTAATGTACAAAGGGCGTCTCGTGTGCTTTTTTAAAATATGCCCCATCGTTGTGTAGTTGTTGAGACCAGTAATCGGTCTCTTGTGTAGCGGTCTCAATGGAGGTTCCCAAGCGCTCGCAAAGAAGTCTTGTTTTCGCAAGATCTTTTCTAAAGTGCTCGGTGGTTAGCATCCATTGGACCCCAAGGTGCGTTGAGTGTTGTAGTGCTGTCAGGCGGGAGAGGCGGATTCTGGGAATGAATGTTTGGAGGCAGGGGATGTCCAGACCGCCGTGTGCTGTGTGCGTGTACAGGTAGGCGTTCGGCACCAAGTTTTCGAGTTTAAGCCATTTCGACTTAACAACCTTTCTGATCTCTTTATCTAGGTCACTAAGGAGTGCGTAAGATGGTCTGGGACCGGAGACCAGTTCATATAGGAGACGGGGAATGAGAAAGTCTTTCAAAAATATGAGTCTTTGGTGGGGTTTAAGGGGAGCTATCGTGAGTCTGTTGAGTAAGTTAAGGAGTATATCCTTGGTGGAGTCAACTCTGCCATTGCTGTCAAAGTCGACTCCAAGATATCTCCATCGATCGCTCACACCTTTAGCTGGCAATTGCCGATCTCCAACGTTAAATTCTGATACGGTATTGATAAAACCTTTACCTTCCTTCCTATTAAATAGGTGGGAGATAGTAAAGCTTTTACACACTTTATCTAATTAATTCATCCATCAATCCCGCTATCCCGAGTCCTAAGGGAGTACGATACGACACTCCTTTACGACTCGGGATATCGGGAGGGGTCAGTAATGGGGGATAAGCCGAATTGTTTTTGGCAGATTGACTTCGCATTTGCTTGTGCTGACATGCATGTTGACAGCTAATGCATTAAGCCAATGCTGTTGTCACTAATGCCTATAGTTCACTTGATGATATTAATTTACTTTAATTTTCGCGAACAAATCGTATTAGTATTGTTGATACGCAGATATATTCGCTTAGAGACTTCGTAGCCCGTCTTTGTCTGTTGTGTCTGTAGTTGTGTTGTTGAAGCAGTGCTATGCCTCTGAAAGTGATCGTCCTAGCTGTATACATCCAAGGCAGACTTTACAGTAAAACATTAAAATAAGGGTTGCTATAAAATAGTATTCTAATATCAATCTGTATGTTCGCGTTCTGAAATGAGTTGTTCAGTTCAGTCGGTGTATTTCATCGCTATACACGGAGAGTCGCTCCGTAGTGTGCTATGCTATATTATTATTATTATTATTATTATCAGATCGCCTGCTGTTACATTGATTGTTTCGTATTTTGTTCATATCTGTCGATGTCGATTCACTTTGTCGCCGTCGATTAGTGCGCAGAGACGAAGTTTACGAGTAGAACTACTTGTGGACGAAGAAAGTAAGTGAATAATTGATAATAGTAAGTCCTTGTCTTTGTTAATAAGTGTTATAACGTCTAGTGGCGTGTGTTGTTGTGGCATCGTGGTGCATTTGGAATAATAGGTGGCGGGCCAGACCAGGCCCCTGCTGTCCCTGCCGCTGGCGGAGCCGCTCCCGCCGCAGGCACCGCAGGCGCTGGAAATGGAGGCGGCTCAGTTGATCGACTCAACGCGATTCTTGACGAATGGATGCAGTCCCGGGGCGCGGGCCAGGACCCCATTCCGATGCTGTCGCGGCTGTGCGAAATTGTGGAACGAGAGACGGAACTCTACCTAAAGATGGACCCCGACCCGTTCGACGATCGTCACCCGTCGAGAACGAATCCGAACTCGGCCCTCGGTGGCCTGCTGAAGGCGCTGTTTCGCAACGACGACTTCATGGACACGCTGGTCAACTCCTACATATCGGCGCGCGACAACAAAAAGCTCAACGAGGTGAGGAGGTTCTTCATCATTCAGCCATTGACGATGGTGACGCATGCATAGCGGTGGCACGCACATTATACTGGGAAACAGTGTACGCTCTTGTCGGTATGCCTTCCTTGTTTCACTAATTGACTTACTATTGATAGCTATTGGACTGCATTATGTACTCGTCCACCTTCTATATGTTAGATACGTATGTGCTTGATGTGGGCTCGAATAGTTTGAGAAACCGATTCAATTGTGTGTGACCCTTCTTACTGAACTGTTCACATACTTCCCTTCCCATATATAATATGTTATTGATCAGGTAGACAACTTTACGATGTGATATATTGCTGTGCATGATAGTATGAGAGTATTTTAATGTCAAATAAAACTGGCATAAAAATATATATACCTACGTGTGTTCGTTTACAAAGTAATGGCATTGCGCTTGAGTGTTGCATAGGCTTGCAGTACGTAAGTCACATACTGTTTTCTGTCTGTGCGTGTGCGGATTTCAGTTGGCGTGTCGGCTGCTGTTCGACATTTTGCCCGGCCTCGAGGGCAGTATTGTTTTTCAGGAAACCGAAGGCATTGTGTCAAAGCTGTACCATTGGGCTGAGCATGCTGACAACCCATTGAAGTCGTACGCCATTGGTCTTTTGGCCGCAGCAATGGATGTAGCGGATATTGCTGCCAATTGGCGCGATCACAACGTTCGACTGGTACGTAGAATAGGGACGGGTTTCTCTAAAGTCTTACACGGTGGGCCCACGATGCATGCACGGGTGCATTTAACTATATATATATATATATATATATATATATATATATATAATAGGGAAAGTGGGGGGTGTCGGGACTCCGCGATACAACGTATATAAGGGCGTATTATGGCAAAACGGCGGTCGATCGCGCAGAGAAAAACGTGTGGATTTACAGTAACGACAGCTGACTGTCGGCTCTGGTCCTAGTAGGTCATCACGAATTTTTCTCATTTTGTCACGTCTGGCGATCACTGAGGACTGTTGTTACGATTCCATTCTGGAGACGAAGAGGGCCCTAACTACCTGAAGGAGCGAAACTCGAATATCTGCTAAGACTGCTAGTCCTGTTAACTTGGATGACGCCGTGCCTATTCAATGGGGAACTTAGATAATCTGTGTGTATATATATATATATATATATATATATATATATATATATATATATATATATATAACTAACTCCGTTTGTGTGAATGTTTCCTCAGATTCCTCTATTATTGGATGAGCTTCATGAGTTGTCGAGCTTGCCCTCGGAGGTACCACCAGAACGAAAGCTTGTCTTTCTTGACAGACCATTCGCGCAGCTCAACAACGGCCGAGAAAACGCTGCGGGCGACAGCAACAGGAACGGCTCCAAGGAAGACCCTGCCACAGACCTTGCCACTTCGAAGGCTACGGGCAGTTCAGCCATCGGCGGAAAGAGAAGGGTCTGAATATTTTGAGTACTGTATTTGTTAATCATTCGTTATTTATTTGTTCAGTATCAGCGCAAGCAAATATGGCCAATACATGGACAAAATAAACCTCTCATTAGCAGCTTTTAATTAAGCTGATGCAAATCGACGTAGTTAGACTTGTAGTGGAAACTACTTGTATTAGAATATAATGCAACACATACATTAATTTATTACATTTGGTTCTGTTTTTTAATAGCATGTCTTATTATCATGATTAAGATGGATAATAATTTAATAGATGAGGATAATATACGTATGATACTTGTGGCGTGGACTGCACGGAGAAATCGTCGCAAGGCGACGAACAGATATTGTGGTAGATACAACAGGTATTGTGTTAGAAGTGACGTGGCTTGACCGTTGTATTAATGTGTAAATGTGGCCTGGGGTTTACAGCGCTCATCAAGCCCAAAGGAGAGAAAACGCAGCAACAACCCTGGTTTATTAAAGGCTAGCGGCACGGTGTCGACGCCTTACAAATCGCCTGTCCGGAGCAGTTTGTTGACAACGGAGTGCTCGAATTCCAGCTGGGCCGAAATGGAACTGCTGACGATCGGCCACTACCAGATCTATCCGCTTTCAGTCGAGATGCGACAGCGCTTTATTCTGCAGTATCTGACGCGACTGGGCGAATACCAAGAGTTTCTGTCGTTCATCTTTGAGAAGAACGTCCTTCAGCTAATCCTACACTACATCAACCTGCAGCAGAACCACGATGTTCGGTTGGCGTTCGAGGCGCTTTGTTATCTTGCTTCGTTAATGTGTCACAAAAGTTCTCGATGGAGTTCCTTAAGGCTGGCGGCGTTCAACGCCTGCTTGAGGTATATCGACCTTCCGTTGCCGCGACCGGAGTGTCCTATCTGCCTCTACTACCTCGGCTACAGCGAAGACGCAATGGAGAAGCTGTGCCAACAGCCGCCGGACGTGCTCACGGAACTTATACGCTACGCACTCTGGCTGCTCGAACGAAGCCATGACAGTAGTCGGTGTCATGCCATCATGTTTCTCGGTAGGTGAAAAGCAGCTTGAATTCAGGGTGCGTCGGTTACTCATTGCTTGTAAAGTATTTGATGTACGCAAAGTGACGGCGTGAAGAGCAAATCTACTCGATCGACTATCTATGCCACTAGCATCACTACGAGGGCTATTCTTAACTATATATATATAATACCGAACTCTATATTCTCGTAAGAAAGCCGTGCAGTTTTCCTGTTCCTTTCAGCTTAATAGGGGGAATAAAGAAAAGTATTATACTCGGCTGCAACCGCTCAATTTTTTTTTACAAATAATGCCTTAGAAAAACGATGGCGCAGAACGATTCGATACATAAGATGTTTATATGCTCGACTAACTATGTTACACGCATTCATTATTTCAGGTATGGCGTTTCACGTATCCGAAATTTCTGGAATACTTTGATACGGAGGATGGGCTACGGCGTCTTGTAAACGTACTGTCCACCTTGGATGCCATTGCCGATCCTTCAGTGCTCGAGGACCTGCCTGACTTCGAGATCGAGGATAAACTGTTCGCATCAATGCAAACCGCGCGGCACGTTTGCCATTCGCTCAAGAAGTACTTTGAGACGCAGCTCGTCATTATGGCCGAACAGCTGCGTCGGGGCGTACTCGGCGCGCCGCTAGACGAGGGCCACGGCACCAAAGCGCTCAAGCTAAAACCCGAGGACATCGAGGAGACGAATGGACTTCGTACTCAACACGATGCCGGTCAAGAGCAAGTGGCCGGCGGTCGACGAGTTTGTCAACCTGGGCGGGGTGCAGTTGATGCTCAAGTTGATTATGATCACGCAAGAGAACGGCGGCCACGTCGGAAACAAGACGGAAACGGTTACGTTGCGCACTCGAGGTCGTTGGCGTGTGCACGCTATCACCCCGCTCTCAGTTGACGCTCACCGAGGTGATTGAGCATCCGAGTCCCGACGAGGACACCGAGGAGCCGATTGGAATGGGCATCATTTAGACATTCTCGATTACGAGTCGCACGGCTATCCCGTCGAGCCAGCGGACCTGCAGAAGGCCGCTCTTCAGATCATACACAACTGCGTCGGCGGGCCGCTTCGAAAGTCGGGCAGTGCCGGCGCTGCCCAGCAAACACAGCACGGCGCTCAATCGAGCCACGGAAACTTGTCGAACTTCAACAGAGGTGAACTGCCCACGTGCAGCGGAGCAGCCTCGGCGGGGCAACTTCTCGCCGGGAGCAGCACGAGTGGTGGCGCTATGACAACTCAAGGCGGACCAGCTCACCCCGCTGGGCTCTCAGGACAGCGGTCGCGTGGCTCGAAGAGCGGCGAAGGCCACGTGTTGCACCGGATGTGGCGCTGTCTGCGCAGTCACAACGGCATCATGGTGCTACTGTCACGCTTGTCTGTCAAGGTGCCTATCACCGGAGCGGACGCCATTCGTGCTATGGCCTGCAAAGCTCTCTGCGGTGAGTAAAGCTTTCGATCCGCGTCAGTCTTAACGTACGTTTTCTGCGAATACAAATTATTATTATTATCATTATTATTATTATTATTGGGAAACAATGCGCTTTAATTAACTGAGGTTAAACAGTAACACTGTTGTTTGTTCATACCGAAATGTTTTACTTGAGTTACAATGATTATATTCTCAGTTACGGGCTATCCTATAGATAACATTCATTTGAGCTGGATACCAACCAGTCGGTCACTTTGCTTATGTAGAACCGTTCTGAGTGTATCTAAAAATGTTGACAGTCCTTTGGAATATATATACATTCTAGATTTCACCAGAGGCTTATTTTAGGAGGTGCAGTCTATGACTTAAGTTGTCAGTTAAGGAACAAAATCATATGTATATATACATATAAGTCTAATCACTTAGTATATAAGAAGCGCAAGATTCACTTAAGGATTCAAATATTTTAACATAAAAGACAAAGTAGACTAGGTGCTACATCTGGGCTCGTGTTCTGTTAGAAAATACCGTGCATGCCGTTATGTCTGGAAGTGATATCAGGAGATGGCCTCTCCGATAATGTTTGGCATTCTCTAGACGAGATACACGAATGTTGCATATCGTGGGCGTTATTTCTTAAATCTTCCGCAAAATAGTTTCCGTACTTTTGCCCCCCCCCCCCCTCCCCCCCCCCCCTTCGTCTTCGGAAAGCGAATCCAGACGCGTCAAGTCTCTTAACGAGGTGGTTACGGAATGACCGCATTCTGGAAGACCACGTACTCAAATGTTCTCTTCAACTAAACATATTTTCATAGTACAGCTGAACGGGCTCCACTCTTTGAGATATATCCATTGTGAAATGGTGTACAACGTCAGCGCCGCCGGCAAAATTCGAAACAAACCCTCAAGTGACTCCTGCCGCATACTATGTGTGAATATATATATATATATATATTTGCTTGCATTTAAATATATGTACTATATATAATTGAAAGAAAGAAGATGCAGCAACCGGTCCCATTCATATTGAAAACAATTGGTTAAATATTTAGAGACTAGACTCTAAAGAAGACAAAAAAAAAGAATCACAGGGAATATAACTCGCGTGCGATGCATCTGTCTTATTTTCGGTCTCCCGCTGATGGTGATTGTAGGCCTGGCACGCTGTCCGACCGTACAGCAGATTATGTCGAAGCTGCCACTGTCACACGAGGTCATCTTGAAGCTCTCACCCACGAGCCGGTGCTGCACGATCATAGCGCACTGCACGCGAAGTTCTGCGCTTACGCGGCACGTCTCGCCGAACTGGTCACTGGAACGCCTCTACCCAGGTAATGCCGTCGCTAGCCGGCAAACAGCTGATCCACTAACGCTCCTCATAATAATCTTTCTTCGTGCAATTAGTCTCCTGTCTATTGTGCGAGAGAAAAACTTAAACCCTAATTGTGCACTACAAGGTCACTGTATTTTGCTCTATTTGTGGCGACTGATACTGTAAATGTTTAGTTTCGCCCGTGTTTTATTATTTAATGCACAATGCAAACTTGTTAGTCGACATGACTGGATACGCTAGTGGTCAAACTCCGTGATTGAGTCATTAATGTACATATATATAGGTCATTAAGTGGTAAACGGAATGGCTTCCTTTGTCTATACTCTAAATATAGAAGTATGTTGTATTGGTGCACCCTTCGCATATTGCTATTACATTTGTCCCTATTTTAAGTGCTAATATTATAATTATTCGTAGTAGTAGTAATACAACTAAGAGGTCTGACCCTGAACTCTTTGATTCTCAATTTTTTATTTTATTTCTAAAAATCATATTTGGAATGTAATTACTAATGAACAACAAATTCAACCTTGTTGCACTGCAAGACAGATCTTTATATGTTGCCAGAGTCCGCAGGTACCTTACTGTCGATATATATATATATACACACTTTGGGATAACTTGACAATGAATGGTGCTTTTCGTTTAGGCCAGGAAAGAGTGACTTACAAACGGCGCGACGAGCACACGAGTGCATGGTCACTCCAGTGGCCGACATCAAATACAACTCAAACGACCTCCTCATTCTGGTGTACGAACATTTGCTCAGCGCCGGCCTTAGGGAAAGCGCGGTAGCGCTCCTCAAAGAGGCGCGACTTCAAGAGGTGTTCAACTCGAGGCGTCAGCAAATGGCCACCCGTGAACTTGCGATGGCTGCCGCTCTTCGTAGAAATGTTGGGAGAATCTCCACGACAATGCCGACATCGACGGCAGCGGCTACAACGCCGGTATCTGGACCTCAACCACCAGTAACGGTAAGTCATGGATCACTGCGTGCATAATGATCGAAGTTTATAATAACTTCAGTATCTGCTATGGAGACAATTAGTCCTATCATCGTCACTATAATCATTTTTATTCTCCCTACTTTCCCCGTCGTTAGTACCTCCAGTGTATTCGGCTCTACCGTAAGGAATGACAGAGCGTAAATGATCGACGTGTACTTTTACAGTTTGTCAACCGGTCGCAACACTTCAGCTACTTGTTGGTTTACCATATCATCAATTTCACCCACGCCAGAGCAAGGCATCGAGTAGTTATGTTCTTCTTTTCTATGAGAAGTTCTACCATTTTCGCACATTTCTCAATCTACTCAACACATGCATATAGACATGTATGGTATTTTTATATCGCCGGTTTAATGTTTGGGCTTTCGAGCCTCCCCCGCTCTAACCTCGCTGCACTGTATGAAAGTTAATCCGAAGCGTTCTGTATGCGTTGTACCGTCGACTTTGCGACAGACCGAATATGGATCCTGTTTGGGCTTCGACGTCAATAACAGAGGAAAACGTAAAAAAAAAAGTTCGAAATGTTCTATTCAACGAACACCAATTACTAAGGAAATAGCTTAGGAGTTGGAGATCTATTATGGATCAGTTGTAAGTCTTAGCCAATTTTATACGTCAGACGACTGGCAGAACCTTCAGGCAGAAGAGCCTGGATTGCTTTGGAGGGTGATTACGGGAGACGGGTCAATGGTATATGGCTACGACATTAAGACCAAAGACCAATCCTCTTTGTGGAGTTTCCAAGGAGAGAGTTTAAGAAATTTAGACAGAGTAGATCCAACCGCCGAGGTTTTTTGACTGTTTTTTTTTTACTGCAAGGGGATTATCGTCCACGATTTTTTTACTATTGCGAACGTTTGACGCAAGGGGCCTGAACTCTGGACAAACAACAGTTGGATCCTTCATCTCGACAACGCTTCAGCGCACGCATCGTTACTGATCGTTTGGATTATTTGATAAAATGTTCAATTTTATATTTCATCGACCTCCTTACTTGTCGTACCTTCGGCCGACTTTTAAGGTTTCCACGTATTAAATGAAATTTCAAGGGAAAACGTTTCGAGACTACAGATGATATAAAGGTAAATTCACAGGAGCAGCTCGGCTCGATTCCAAAAGATGCGCTTAAAAATTTTTAAAGGGTAGGAAACAAGGTAGCAGAAGTGCATTGTCGCGGGCGGGAGCTCTTCTGAAGATAACACAAACACTTTTGAGATATTTAATAAGTGTATGTTTTTTTATAAATCTGTATCATAGTTTTTTTTTATTCGCTCTTGTATATATTGTATATGATATGTGTGTACTAACCAAAAGCCCCCGTCCCCGGCAGATTCAGCCAGTGACCCCGCAGTCGAAAACGATTCCGCTAATCCGGTCACGCGTGAGTCGGTCGTCAACGCAGCGACGATGATGAGCACCACAACAGCGTCGTTGTCGTCTTCGCAATTGTCGACGAGCTCGGGGACGCCTGGTACGCCGGTGGCATCCGTTCGACGCTCGCTGAACCGCTCTCTCTGGTCGAAAAGTCCGAGCAGCGCGATGTGCTTTCGCCCGTCGTGCGACGCAGCGCGGCCAGCGTCACCACGTTCTCACTCGACGGCCTCGTGCGCCAGTACCTCGGCTTGCTTGCAGCACGCCAACTGCAACGTGCCGGTGGCCACGTGTCCGCCGTTCGAGCTGTTGGCCCCTCACCACTGCGAGGAACCGCTGCTGAAGCGCGAGGCGCCCTTCAACGTCACGCACCGCTCAGCAGGCGTCAAATCGACTGGCCGTGGGGTGGACGCCACGGCGGCGCCTCATGCGCAAACACATATATTCGAAGTTCAAGCCGGTGCGGACGTTCCGCGAGCCCGAGCTGCTCGGCAACTTCACGTGCTGCTCGTTTTCGCGGCGTGCAACGAGATGATGTTCGTCGGCACGGCCGCCGGCGAGCTGAAGGTGTTCAACGTGCACACGGGCGCTGACGAGGCTACCTACACGTGTCACGACACCGAGCTCA
>QVRM01004609.1:0-55171 GCA_003439945.1 Dermanyssus gallinae | reverse complement strand
GTATCTTAGATAACCCGTGAAGGAATGAAGCTGCCGATATGCCAGCCCAGTTAGTACAATTATTACCGAGTGTTAACAGAGACATAAGCGATTGCCTCCGCAGTGCACAATAGTTGACGACATCCACCGATCGAACAACTCACACTGTGGAACTGTTGAGTAGCAATTCAAGCTCAGCCGGCACAGTATAGCGATAGAAAATAGAGGCGTTGATTGCGGCAACGGCTCTTTAGTAGAGCACGTATTTTAGAACGTTAGTTTGTCGCCTACAAAGCGCAAAATGCCAGGCTATTCAAAAGAAGCGCATGACCGGCTATTCAAACGACGGACATGTAAATCGAGCAGTAGTTTCTGAGCGATAAAATTGCTTATCAGCAAAGTTGCTGTATCGGTAAGAATACCAATTACACTGGCCAACAAGCACAAGAAGTGTCCTCTTGTTGTACGAAATCACTCGCCGAAAGCCACGACAACAATCATTGGGTGGGCCAACATCGCACGAATACAGCCGTGGTGGCTACGCCTACGGGCGGAAAAATCGACACCTCAGAGCTTCTGCGAGCGATAAAGTTTTATAGCCAATCTGTTGTCAAACAAAGTTAGCTAGGTTACTCATAGATCGTTAGGAGTTCTGCCCACATTCGTGCTAAATAGAGTCGGCCTTTTAGTGCTAACCTACGCTCCAAAATCACTACGTGGCGCACAGCTTCGCTACTCGACCTAGCTTCAAGAGATGTCCTAGTGAGGTCGTGCCAGTCTGTTACCTTGACAGCCGACCAAGTGACATGCAGGTTTCCATGATAGAAAACCTGGTTGCCTGGAGCACGGTAATAACACAAGAAATAAAAAGAGACCTGTATACCGATACTTGGAATAGAGACACTCCGCCATATATGATCGAACTTAGGCTTCTGAATTGTGAATGACTTAAACCCGAACTGCTCAGAGAGGAGGAAATCAACCATACTAGTGCATTCGCAACCAACATGCTTAAGACGTATGCACATTTTCTATGTGTGGATTTTAAAGTAAGAAACTAAGCTGATCAAGCGCCCACTTGCCTGTTAAAATACATGCCGCGATATCCTTACGACCTGAATGTCAGCAGAAACAACGATTGGGGTCAAAGTCTTCTAAAGCAGATTCTATGCAAAAGTTATCGTGACTCGCCCCGCGCAGTGAGAGGTAGGGGCATATGACAAAAGCCGAGAAAGCTGCGTGTCTAAATTAATAGAGAGCATTCTGGTCTACTGCCTGACTCCATTCGGCTCGTGCAAAAAAAGCGCTTCATCGAGCAAAACAGATGAACTTATAAATGTATCTCAAAAATCTGTCTGGCCAAAAAATTAATAATATAAAAAAAAAAAAAAAAAATATATATATATATATATATATATATATCTATATGTATATATATATATATATATATATATATATATATATATATATATATATATATATATATATATATATATATATATATATTGCGTATTCTAGTGCGTTAGTTTGCCGCATACAAAGCGCAAAATTCCAGAGCAAACAGCGCATAACCAGCTGTTTAAACGGTGGATATGAGAGTAGGACAGTACGTGTTAGACACTAAAAACGCTAGATCAGTGAATATAATTCAGGACTATTTATGACTTTCATTGCGGCGTGACTCCTGAGATACGCGCAAATTATGCGTTCTGAATGCACTATTCTTGAAAATAGAAAGTTGGTCAAAGTGCTAACTCCTTAAAGTAAGATCTCCTTGGGCCGCTATTTTTGGAAGTCATGGCATTCGATATAGATCATACGGCACTCTTCTGCATCCACAACGTCAGTAGGGTGGCTCTCGGAAGTGTCCGGCGCTGAGGCAAGGTCTACGGCTGTCTCCGTGTTGGGGCGCGCGGTCGTTACCCGAGTGTTAGGCCAGATACCGCGGCGTAGGAGCTCGTCACGTTGCTCCCTGTACTTCGGACAGGCGGCGACGTTGACCGCTTGTCCTTCTTTACCGCAGTTGTAGCAAACTGCGGTCGCTTTACGTTACCTGGAGAGACGCCCGACTACCCCGCACCTGTGGAAGCACTTGCCTGTGACGACTGCATTGGTACACGAGGGCGCAGAGTGGCCCACTCGTTGGCAAAGCTGGTACGTCAGCACGGTAATCCATCTGAGATTTTGCATGAGGACCACCCCAGGTAAATGCGTTTGAGGTTCAGAACCCTGGCGACATCAGGAGGGGCCACTCGGACCAGGGACGTCCACCTTCCGATAGCCCCCTTTTGTGGAGGGTCAACGGTTAGCGGTCCCTCGATAGACAGCGCCCTGCGGAGACAGCCTCGATGTCTTGAAAGGTGATGCCCCCCATGACACCCCTGATAAGGAGCCGCCTTAGGGACGACCGGTCGACGCTGGCGTCTGTCTCCCCGGCTGATGGCAGGGCCCGGAGAAAAAAGCTGGCCCCCCCTCTGCCACCACCAACCGCACGTCTTCGCCGGACAGTTGTTGGACTCGATTTACCCTGACGCTGTGGGCGTTAGGGTCCACCCTGGAGCTCAGCTCCCTGATCATATCGGCTTAGGTCTAGCCTTCCTTCTTTTTTTGAAAGAAGGTTGTTGTCATGCTGATTAAGCTCTTTTTGTCATTTTCTGCCCCCCCCCTTTGCGCGCCGTAGGGGTGATAGCGAGATGCAGGCCCTGTGCCCGCGAGAGGCACTCGAGGAGCTTACTAACTCCCCTCTGCTCACCCTGGCACCCCGAGTCCGCGGTCTCGCTGACGGTCAGTGTGCAGACTTCCTTCCTTCGTGCTTTAGCCTCTTTTACCGAGACACGAAGTTCCTCCGCCAAGTTATTTACCATTATGCCCATGTTCTTTTTGCTGGCCGAGTGATTAATGAGCTCTGTGCAATGACAGCTATCTTGTCGTGATAGTTGTTTGAGACCACTTCTTCGGGGCTACCCTCGCCAGGAGTAGTTTTGTCATTCCCCCTTTTACGTTCTTCGTGGCTCGAGTCTGAGCGGCTTTTGCCCGGGAGAACATGGTAGTGTCTTCTCTGGAGCTTATATTAAATAATAATTCAGTGAGTAATCCAACTCAAGTGAGGCACTCAACTAGTGAGCGCCCGTTTGCACTTATATACACAGTTAGTTATGTACACAGTAAACATACACATTGGGCATACACAGTGGGCTAAATGCATAAACACATCCAGAAAGCCCGGCCAGGCTGGACTGCCGATCGGCTAGAACCTCTTCTCGATCGGTAGGCAAATTTCTCATTTTTGACGCTTCGAACACACGGACTTCTTCTTTTTGTTGTTGAAAAAATGACAAAAATCTAGTTTATCACAGTACCTTTGCAGTTATTACTAATCGCGTTGGGCTTCCTACTGCTAAGGCCGTCGAGTGCAGTTGGTCAGCCTATTACAGGCCTTAGGTTACTGCACCCTTCGACCAAGTTTTTACGAAGCAAAGCCAAACGCGACCGCACCTAACGACTAACAGAGGTAGACTGCCGTCTCCTGACCATTCAAGTGGCTAATGAGTCAGTAACTGTCGCGTCGCAGACCAGCATGCAACCGCTTTTGCACAGGATTAAGGTCAGACCATCATCATACCGTACGTCACCATACTCCATCGTATCTGTCAAGTCCGACGGGCTCCAGCGCATACGGTAAGCAACTGAATCATAAAGCTCTAGTGAAGGTATCGTTGAAGGCCTTGTGTCTTGCTTACCTGCCTGCACTGACTATACGGGACGGCTCGTGGTGCCTGTCCGGCTAAGCGGCGTCTTCGCAGACGCAAGTGTCAGCGTACGCAAAGTCTACCACTAAACAAAGTCCGGCCGCGATTCTCACCTCCTCGTTATCTAATAGAGTTTCAATCCGGGAACAGGCAGAGCGTGGGCCATACGTCCCCCCCCCCTTTTGGAGGAGACGGCACGCAGTCTGGCCCTATGAGCGCCCGTAGCGCACTTCGATAATGAGGCTCTCGGCCCTTTGCTCATATAGATAGAGTCGCCGACCATTCTCGCTGGCGTCCAGCTTCGGCGAGCTCATGGCCACACAGAGCAACTGCTCTACGGCGGCTCATTTCCGGTTTAGCTTTTATGTCTGTACGAGCGATGGCATCAAGAAGGGTTCTAGCCTGTTGTACAGACCTATGGAAAAAAACTGCCAGAGCTATCCTTAGTAGAACAATTGCATCAGGGAAACTAAGGCCACTCCAAGGAACGGTCAGGGCTTGTTGGCGAGCCTCTGCGGATATACTGATGTTTAACAACGCCTCTGTTGTAGCTAGCAAACTTGGTTCGAGGAAACCTGCACCCTGGGAGAGCATCCAGCACGCCAAGGTTAGTAAAATCTCTTACAACATTAACTTCACACGTTGCTTGATTTAAGCCACTTCGCTCAGTGAACTCGACGACTCTGTGGATGTCTTTCAGAACTGCATCGGGGGCGCCGCCCAGAACACCGTCGTCCAAGTACGATACGTTTAGAGGGCACTCAAGGGAGCCGACTAACTTCTTAATAGCCAGGATCAAGCCCATAAAAAGACGACGAGTGCATAGCTCTCAAGCTCTCGGTTTGCCCCAGATAGATTAATCAACGTAATTCAAGACATCATTCGCCGCTGGAGGCGGGTCCGCATCCTACCAGAGTCAGTGTATAGACAAGAAGTCGAAGAGTTGTCCACGGTACTGTGCTCAGTCGCAGAGCACAACGACAACACTGTTTGGCTTTCCCTGTTACCCTTTGCACAGGTTGTTTTCCGCCTTCCCGACGGCGGAGGGAGAAGGTATGACCTCGCATTTGCGGTAATCGTCCTCAAGAACCGATACCTTACTGATGGGAGACGACCTGCCTCTAACGCTACGCAGCGGGCGGTCGATGCTGTTCGGCTAGCAAATTACCAAGTTCTCGGGAGGCGACGTTTCTTTGGCACTTAGGGTTTAGATCTCGGAATGCTGGCGCAGCGAGACGGCTTTGCTATGCTGTATAAGTACATCTCCGCGCCGTCATTTCCCACCTGGCCTAGCCTTTCTCGCGTACCCTTGCGGTCAATCACATCGGGCGAGAACGTTCGGTCTGCCATACAAACGTTTGCACGTAGCTCAGCTGCAGGCCTCGACTTTACCAGACGCATTTGGCAAGATCTGCTGTCTCCCACCATAAGAGCCATCACTGACCGGCTTGTGGCCGTCAAAGCTGTAAGGAGCACTCGTTCTTCTCCCAAATAAAGTCATAATGTCGCAAACTGGGGTGTAGCAGGGCGACCTATGGGGCTCTCCTCTGGCCTACGTGGCTAAAGAAGAGTTAATCGACGCCCTCGAAATATCCTATGAGAAATACTGTGACTCTTCTCATCATATCCTATGAGAAATACTGTGACTCCCCTCATAGGTCTATGCAAAATGTTAGATACCTTTACGATGCCATCGCCTTCACAGACCTAGAAACTTGACTAGAATACCGTCTCCTTCACAGACCTAGAAACTTGACTGGAATTGAGCGGCTTTGGAGCAGCGGCCATAAGTACATCAAATCTGGGCGCCAAATAGAATGACCAGCGACTCTCGAACAAAAAGGTTTAGAAAAAAGATATACATATCAAATGTATTTTTATTTATTTTCCGCAGGACG
Organism: Dermanyssus gallinae; assembly: GCA_003439945.1. Taxonomy (NCBI): domain Eukaryota; kingdom Metazoa; phylum Arthropoda; class Arachnida; order Mesostigmata; family Dermanyssidae; genus Dermanyssus; species Dermanyssus gallinae. The sequence goes on along the minus strand of QVRM01004609.1, from coordinate 49,545 downwards.
AGTTGCAATAGCGCCCTAATGCATATATCAACATCGATATATAAAAATAAGCCGTTTAAAATAGTGAATGTCGCCAGCGCTGCGCTTTTTTTATTAGCATTGTTTATTAAAGTAATATACACCAATAGCTTTAACGCACGGTAGTACGTAAAAACAAATAACGCGCGTTGCGGCAATGCAGCAACTCGTTGGATTTGCCATCCGATTCTGTCTTTGCCACATCTAAAAGAATCTATCACCTGAACGTTTGGGCACAAGGTCTACAGCACGGTTCGATCTACAGTAGTTCACAAAAAGCTTTAATTAAGCAACGGAATATCTCTTTTCTCTGTCTCACTCTATGGGCCTAGCAGGTGAACGTCTATAGATGCAATTATCTGAGCGCTAAACAACTAAGTAAAACGGGTGCGTTCAGTGTTTATTGCGTGCGATTTGCCGACGCTAGGCAATGACAACGTTGCTGGTGAAATAGACGTCCATTAGATCACAGCATCACTTAGCACGAAGTGCGCCAACGCGAGCAGAACCACATTAGCAACAAGCAAAGTCTACGTTCGCAATATACAAGTATTTGCAGTCACTTATTCCACCACAGTTTGTCGTCGGCATCATTGAACGACGCTCAACCGTCCGTTGCCTTCGGTGTCCTTGGGATACGCTCGACACGCTTGCCTATGTATTATTATTATTTTCTCTCTCTCTGTTTGTGTCAGAGATACATTCGAGTGCATCGCTCAAGGAAGGATCATCGTCGCCACCAGCGCAACGTCGTCCTTGTTGATGGCTTTGATGATGGCTTTGATAGAGGTCCATCATCGTCTTTCGAGCTGGACTCTTTGCCTAGCTTCAGCATCTGCGTCTCTGTTGGGGGAGGTGGCACTGGTGGTGGCTGTCGAACAACTCGAACGCCGGTTGGACCTGCTAGCCACGTCTCTTTCCAAGGATGCAGCCTCGGATCATCTGGCCAGCGATGACAATCGACTGTACCATTCTCATTGTGTTCGGCGCGCCACAAACCGTCGTCGGTTCTCTCGGCTAACTCATCGACGTTTCTCTCGGCCAACCCGTTGCCGTCTCCGTCATCATGACGGCGCATTGCTGTCGTCGTGGTCGTCGTCGTCGTTGTGTTCAGATTTTCATTTGCCCTGCGCCCAAGCCATTTGTCGGGCAGCCACACTCGAGGCGGCCGAGCTCGACGGCCATTTGAGGAAAGACCGTTGGCAGGAACCGCCGAACTTCGCGCACCTTGCCGATTCTGTATTCGATCCCATACCATCGCTTCGGTGGGACACAGGACCGGGCCAGGAACTGCACGTCTGGGCTGCACGAACTGCTCGAACCGCCCGGTGGTCCTTGACATATGCGTGTCGACATTCGAATGGGAAGTCAACCTTCTCTGTCTAGGGAGTTTCAATGGCGGCCAGCCGCCAGATAGTGGCTTGTCGTCTGTCCCATGGCCGCCTTGCGACATGCACGAGTTCGTTGCGAATAGCTCTAGATCGCAACAATATGACAACGGGCAAACAGAAACGCGCAAAACGCTGCTACTCTTCGTTGTTGGCGAATTTTGATGATGTCAGTCCATACTTTGCGGCGAGTTGGCAGGAAAGCATCACGCCTCATATACAAAGACTATATCACACCTGTTCTAGCAACTATAATACTAACGCTATTTTGTTTAGTTACAAATTCAAATGCGCCGTATTCGGGCAAGTAGATTTGAACACGTAAAGCTATGCTGTGTGCTATCTGCGCTGCTGCGTGAAACTTTGTACGACCCCGTGGACGAGTCGGGTTTCCACTGTGGATACAGCAAAAAAAAAACTGCTTTTGTAGATTGTAATACTTGATTGAGGTATCAAAGAAATCGTACACACAAGAAAAACACATCGTATAGAGAAACATGATGATATGTACACAGAACAACTACGGTCTTCTCTTAAAAATTATCACGAAATGTTATGAAAAGTATAAAACGAATACGTGGCTATGTGCGTGTAAAAGACAGCGTAGCAAAAAAAATCGCTCTTAACAATATCGGAGCAATCTAACGATAGATGCCATAACATCGCTTCGAAGGGACTTCTTCGCATTGGCTGCACTAGCTGTTGGTAGCGCTCGACGTGAGCGCATCAGCGTTAGAGTGAGAAGCGAACATTACTCGCTTAAGGACGTAGTCGGCCTTCAGTCACTAGATATTCACATAACTGCTTCGTGGTCGCCCTGCGGCAAAAACACAGATGCCTGTACCGCGTTTTCAAAACTTCTGACAACACTAAGCTATGTACAGCGAGTTGAAACAGCTACTGTTAGACCTAGGACGTTAGATCTAGGCGCTGTTTGAGAGAGGCTAGTTGTAATAGTGGCGGTCGAGCCCGGTGGCGTGGTGGCATGCGTCTGCGCCTCGCGACCAGAGGAGACACATAGGTGCGCGGATTTGAGCCCCACCGTTGCACATTTGTATTTATGGGGGTCCGTCTATGAAGCAATGCGCAAAGCAGTCCCATGGACGTTAAATCTTGGCTGAGAGTCAGCCCCGAAAGGATTTTTTTAGTTGTAATAGTGGCTAGCGCCACCGAGGCAACAGTTGGACGTCGTTCCAATAGTGAGGGTGCGCAAGGTATGTGTAATCTTTTCGCCATTTTATCTATCTAGGCTTGACTATTGGGTACAGCTCAGCCTCCGAAATGGCACTTACCTCGACGCAGTTGATGCATGAGTTTTGCGCTTAACGCTTCTAAACGTTCCGTCCCAGACGTTATACGATGCGTCAGTAATGGCTCCATAAAGATACATGGTACATGGTATGGATAAATAGAAAAACGGGAGTCATAGAAGTTTGTGGATTTTTTTTTACTAAGACAAATGTGTCGTCTGCAAACGAGACTACCTGAGAATTGTATCATTGTTTTAATCGAGCCAAGCCGTTGGTCTAGGAATAGAAAAATATTTTCTTGCATAGATCTTAAAAGATACTCAGACAACTAGAAGTCAGCTAGAACCGGGCCACGGTTTTTTAGTTAGAAAAACTTATGTTATGGAAAGTTGGAAGCAAAACTTAATATCAATAGAAAAAAAGACAAATAATTTCATGAAATGTTATTTTTTTTCTTAAAAACCTAAGCATTTGTATTGAAGTTTCGCAAATAAACAACGTTCTGAATCTGAGTCTGAAATAACTCCACCAATGCGGTATAAGGCTTGGTTTTATCAGCTCTACATAATTCGAAATCTTGTTGCACCTGGTGCTCGCTCTTAGTCAAGTATCAAACCTCTGAAAATGTATATCCCAACATATATACATTATACCGCTTCCTTTATGTTACACCTTGGTATATGTATATATATATAACGGCCGACTAGCGGCGTAAGTCCCAGTAGCAGCGGGTATATACGCGAAACGCTTCCTCATTTAAGCGGGCGACTCCCCAAAGGGCCCTAAATGAGATGCCCGTCCGTTGCGCCCGCAGAGCGAGCGACTGAGTCTGTGTAAGCGCCTCACGAAGCACCTCAGCTGTTATATTTTACGATGTGCCGCCGATATAACTGCGCAATGAATTAGGCTTCTTCTCTTGCTTTCCGAAAGACGGTAATTTGAAGGCATCCATTTTGCCATCCTACACAGACAGAACTGGCCTGACGAAGCCAATCACATGGGAACGTGGGACAGGGGGCGCAAGCATGGATAAGAGAGATGGAAAAGACAGCGAAATGAGGCGAATTTACCTTGCTGCTATTTTCTATTATTCCACCAGAATCGTGAACGCAAATCGCTAGACAAAAACTACTGAGGTATTTTCGTTGCGCTTATCACTTGCCGTCGACAATATTTCTACGCAGGGCGCCTAATCGCACACATCTTTCACAGGAAGCGGGAATAGGATTCAACACTTCGGTGAATCTTTCTCTCTCTCTCTCTCTCTATATATATATATATATATATATATATATATATGCTCTATAAAAAAAAATAAAGGCTAGGAAAAACATCTCTACGAGTATGGGCGTGCTTGCTTGATTCAAATTACGCTCAACAGTCGTCTTTAAGTGTATCGCTACGGCATCGCTGTAAAACCTGTTTGCCACAGGCAAAAGCATAACGTGCTTACACAAGTGTCTTTAAAATAAGATGCTTCTTTTTTTGCGGAGACTTGTTCCTCTGAACAGTAAGTGGTACTACGCTACAACATGCATATTATTAGGATGTGGACGTTTTAGAGAAAAGCGTGGGTTACACACCAAGAAATGCCAGAGTATTGCTGTTTGGCTATTTACAGATTGGCATTATGGACAGGCCATGAGGCTTTTTAAAGGCTAGCGGATGGTGATGTCCACAATATTCATTGCCGTGTTACTCCTAAACATATACAATGATCTTCGTTTAATTGGTTTCAGTTAATATTAAAATATTCATTTCATTCAGAAGAGGCGATTCTCAACGCGTGGCCTACAGTTTGTCACTCTTTAAAATATTTTTCTTGTCAAAAAACAAATTTATGATAATTTATTTCGACTCGAGATTTAAATTGATTTATGATATAAGCCATACGGACTTGAAGTAACCTTTTGTTGAATTAAAGAAACTGGAAATGTTGCGATATATACTCGTGTATGTGTTCCGTTATGATGTACTATAATCTTACAAAACGCTCGAATTTGTGAATAATCTATCTGAATAGATTATTAAAAAATCGCGCGCTTATTTCGTGCGCCCTGCTTTGCTTGTAAGCAAACCGGAGTTATGGTTACAAATCCTAAATGAAAATTACTCAACAGAAAAAAAGCGTGCCGATCGTTTAAAACGTAATATGAACATGAAAGCTCTGTACGGACAGGCTGGCGAGCTTTTCATGTATTTACAGTATTGACTACGAGTATACTTGTAGGAAAACCATTCATGAACGTATACAAACGTTTTGCAAGAAAGGTTCAGTACATGATGTGCTAAGTCGTGAAAGACCACGGAGCGCTCGTTCGACTGAAACTGTCGCAGCTGTTTCCGACTGTGTGGCACCATGTGCGGAAACATTTTAGATCAACAACTGGGTTGTTGGTGCAACTCAGCCTGGCGTATTTTGAGATCGGATCCAGTGAAATATTCATGTAAAATTCAACTGACCCAAGAAATCAAGCCTAAGAACTAGAGCAGCTAAAGTTCGCCAACAGGGCTTTAATGCAGCGTAATGCCTATTTTGTTAAGAAAAATATTTATCCAACAAAGCCAATTTTTATCCCAATATCGACATGAATCAACAAACCGGTCCTACATGGGCAACCAAAACACTCGCGTTTTTCACAAAGAGCACTTACACGTGCCATACGCGACAATCTAGTGCGGGGTATGGTCCAAATGAATCATCAGACTCAGTGTTTTCCAATCCACGGCGAACTGACCAATACGCGAGCGTCTTTGCGTTATGATTCTCGTTTATCTTTAGCAAAACAAACGAAATCGCAGCGAGTGAACTCTAAAATGGTACCATAAGCCACACGGCGCGCTTTGGTGTCGAGTATATTAATGAACACAGGCTTTCTCAAATGACATGCCAAGAGCAACTGACAACAATATGTGTAGCAATGTATATACAATTTCATATGGCCGTTATAGTATATAATGTTATAGAGGCACTTATAATGATCGCTTGCATCCGGTTGACGTACCAAAAAAGAGGGCTTTAAATATGGCTATTGGCCTTCCACTGTTGACGGAAATGCGCTTTTTGTTTCGGTCAGCTGGCATCTAATCGGTACGTCATAGTCATGCCTATTAAACCCTCCAAATTGGCCTTGTAATTACCGGACTATCGTTCATCATTAGTGCAGGACGACGCTCGAGACATGCGGCTATTAATGAGACCTTTAGCAGAGCCCTTCGTGCATTCTTGAACCCCCATTTCTCTGCGCGGAGGACGGCAAACGTCCAGATGGTATGACACTCACACCATTCGAGCGAGGCAAAATGCTAGTTTGGGATGCAACCGTTACCGACTCCTTAGCTCCTTCTATGGTCGGTGGCGGCGCATCCAAAGCTGGTTATGCAGCCCACCTTGCGGAGACTAACAAGTTGAGAAAATACTCATCAATCGGCTATCCCCATGAATTTTGCCCTCTCGCGTTTGAAACCCTAGGTGCCCCTGGCGTTCGGACCAAGCAGCTGATCCGCAAAGTTGGGACCTTGTTAAACCTGTCATCCGGTGATAACAGGTCATCGTCCTTTTTTAAACAACGCCTGGATCTTGACATACAACGTGGAAACGCTGCCTCCGTTCGGGGCACACTCCTGAAGTGGTCTCGCCCTGGCCTCATCGGAACGGACACGTGACAGTCACAATGCGCATTGGCTTAGCTAGTTGATGTGTGTAACATATACCTAATGTATTATACGGAAAATAAACTTTATTACTGGATTTAAAAAGCATGTACCAGTTGGACAATACATGGATGGAACCTCTCTTCGAGCAACGACACGTTCTCACCCGCTACTCCGTCCATGGGTTCCACCACAAACTATGCTACCGCACTGGGTTCCATAACCCTTCCGATGAGTGTTGCTGCAAATTTTGCGGCCTTGTCTGCACCAAATATCATCATGAAACATGTCGGTCAGCGCCAGCTATCTGAGCGTTAGGTCGCTGACATCTTCCGGAGATGCATATACAACATATTCTATATATGCCCAAGATTAACGGAGACGAATGCCGTTTCCGAAATTTAATTAATAAGTGTAATGTAATGTAACCAACAATACCGAAAGGTGATGTAAGGTAAACTATTTGCTCACCGTAACAAGGCGCTTCATTTATATCCAACATCTACAAAATGAGCTGAAAACATAGTGTGGAATTCACAAAGATTCAAACAAAGAAAGTAAGAGTGCGGACTAACCACCATTTTATGAGAGTAGTTAACATATTAGCATAGCTTGCAGAGATTTTAACCAACGGATTGGTGTTATAAAAAAAATGCGATTTTGAGGGTGGATCAAAAAGTTCTGTTATAGGTGTTTAAAACATTTGTATTTAAAATTTCTAAGTTTGTTTGTTACCTTTAAAATAGCTTCCACCTGCTGCAATGTACTTGTGCCACATACTTTCCTATCCGTCGAAAACTTTTTAAATGCTTAATTCAGAATTGAGTTGCTCTTGTGAATGTCTCTATGTCACTTCTATAGTCGCGGGGCGTTGTCTCTTTAATTTTTACCCGTGAGAACAGGAAGAGTCGCAAGGAGCCAGATCTGGCAAATAGGGAAGCTGCAAAGGTATCAAAACCGAATCATTAATTCACCACCAAATAATCCGAAATCAGTAACGATAGTGCGTTGCCGTGATCGAGAATTCAAGAGTAGTTTGCCCAAAATGCAGGCTTCTTCAGTCGGACGTGCTCGCGCAATCTTCTGAAAATTTCGTGGCAGTATCCCTTATTAGCGTAAAACAACACCGTGAAGCAATCCAGGGTCTTCTGGATTACCCGTTGGGCGTTTATTTTCTGATAATTCAACATTTTTGGAACGAAATTTGCTGCTAGCTTGCTGACGCATAACGCTTTGAACTTTTCCTCTGTTATTGTCGTCAAAAGCTTTCCCAAACGAGGGTCACTTTTGGTATCTTCACGCTTATCGTGAAATTAACGGTACCACGTATACACAGTGTTTTGAGGCATTTTCTGGTCAGCAACTGGTACTTCTGACCAAGCAGTGTCCTAATTAAGCAGTTCATAACATTTCTACCACCGAAGAGCATTTGATTAGGTTTTAAACAAATAACTTTATGTAGATCCGTTGCTCATCCATTTCCGGCTTCTTAAAAATCGCCAGATCTCGTTTTTCACACTATTTTGATCTAAGTAATACAATAAACGCGAAACGTGGCCGTTGTCTACCTGAGGAATATCGATTCTAAGCAAAAAATGATTTCGGTTCAGCTTAAAAAATCAAAGTTCTAGAACATGCCGATCTACCCTAGTCTAGATGTCGCTAGTTTGTCAGAGGATGCAATTGAGGCATTGACAACATAGCAAACGCATGTCTCAGTAAACACAAATTGACTAATTATGCGTTAATGATTGTCGGCCGCATCTTCATCACTTGTCGGCAGCACTATCAACAGCAATAGTGGACTCTAATAGCCGCTGTGTTCCACCGCGGGATAAGCGAGAAGCCATACGAGAGCAGCCAACAAGCCTACAGGCAATGGTCGAAGCCAATGTTCTCGCCTCTTTCCTCTTAGATCCGCCGCTCTTCCTCCTGTCCCTCGCCCTTTTCGCGCGATCATCTTCTGAAATGGAGTCGTCGTCGTCATTGTCCGTCGTTGTCTGATTGATTTCGGGCTAATGAAATGATTTTGTTAATTAAATCTGCTAATCAATAGCTAGCCGGACGCTGCCTTCCGAAACTGTCGTCCACTGTAATGATTTTGCGCTCCGGGCTCAAGAGCTTCCCGCTCAGTTGAACGTTACGATCGGCCGCAGCAGTAGCGGCAGCAACTATCGATCCAGCTCCGGCCAATGACCTGTTGCTGTTGATCGGGTCGGAGGGAGACTTTTCCAGGTAAGCTGAGCTGAGCACGAACAGAAACTCGGGAAAGGGAAAACCAGAATCAAAGAGTGTGAGTGACGGGGAGATCGACAGTGGGGGGGGGGGGGAGGAGGCAGGGAGGAAGCAGCAACCACAAGTTCTTCGACGGGCGTGTGTTTCTTCCGGAGCTGTGGGCGGGGTGACGACAGAAATAAATGGCAGCTGTGTTCGCAGCAAAATACGTTTGGATCCGAGACGCTGTCGCGCTTTCATCACGGCCACCAAGCCGCCATCGACTGTTGTTTCACAGCCGAAAGCAGCTGCACTGACGAGTGGGTCGTGGTGGTACGTAGACACTCACCAATTGTTTGCAAATGGCAAATGGGTTGGGTTCAGACGCCAGTTGTTAACGACAAACCGACGTTTTATACTCTTCCCTATCTGGCTCTCACCTTTTCAGAGTTTCAGCTGATTCCATGCTGCTTACTAGACCCGTGGACTTGCCGCGAAGTTTTCTTTGATTCTTCTTTAGTGTATATGTATATATATATACTGCTTACTAGACCCGTGGACTTGCCGCGAAGTTTTCATAGATTTTTCTTTAGTGTATATATATAAATGTATATATATATATATATATATATATATACTGTCTACTAGACCCGTGAATTTGCCACCAAGTTTTCATTGATTTTTCTTTTGTGTATATATATATATATATACATAACCGCAACGGAACCCAAGGTGGCCGAACTGCTAGGAATATAGTCTATCCCGCTGGCACCTAAACTCACGCAATATATATATATATATATATATATATATATATATATATATATATATATACTAGTGGCATCAAATTGACTTCGATTTCTACTCAATGCAGTTACGGCTAGACAAGTCTCCGTTGAACAAGTGCCCTTAGCCCCAATGAAATAACCAGCTAGGAGGTTTTATGTTTCTCTGTAACGAAGTACGTTGAGCTGGCTTTTCTGTTCCATCTAAAAAATGCAGCCCGTTGGTCGTTGCCACGCGCTACTAATATGACTAGAGACTCGTTTGCTAGAGCCGCCAACTAGAATGTCTAGTGCTATTCCTTAGCAAATCTTACACACCAAAATATGAGTTCCGCAGGGGAAAACGAAGGATAAAGTCGTATCACAAAACAGATTGGAGATATCTTGTCTTTTCTTATTCTAGAACAAAGTGGCCTGCGACCATGTCTATCTAGTTGTTCCGCATCCAATCGACCAAGGCCGCAGTCAAAGTGGCAGCGAGAGCGTAATAATTCCTTGGCCTCTTTGGCTGGTGTGCTTGATCGTCTCGGGTTCTTGGCGTCTGGTTTGTTCGAGCTTGATTGCGGGTTTGGCGGTTCTATTTGATTTCGAACATGCCAGGAGTGTATATTGGTTGATTGGAAATACAACTAGTGAACTCATTCGTCGCTTCTCAGCATTACGAGTCAAGCAGTCAAACAGCATAGTCAAGTCGACTAAAACATTTGACATTGGTAATGCTTTTGCTTTACTTAATTTGACTGGTTCAATGTTGTTAACTGCGTATTCGTGGATACTCTCAGTCTGTCTTTTCAGTTTCTGACAAACATGAGGTTTTCAACAAGGTACTTACCGGGGAACACATACCCTAGCTTAGCGCGAGGCCAGGCTTACCTTACTATTGCTAAAAGCGAACACTGCGACAACGTGGACGATCCAGATCTTAACCGGGTTATCGCGTCACAGCACACTCTCAAGAAAATATTTGCTAAGTGTATTGTCTCGAGAGTGTTTTCAAATGTGGAGAAGACGTTGCAGGCCACTCGGGTTCAAAAAAGTACAAAGATCCATGTATTTCATTCGGAAGTTGAGCGGGTGTTAACTGTAGCCGAGAGCCAATTGTATGCCGCCTACTCTGATTGTGTCAGGGACGTTGACAAAACCATCCGTCATTTACTGACCGAATCATTTTGACACGTTGAAAGAATTGGTTCTTTTCCACAGGTGCTCTCCAACTTCTTTGCTCAATACCGCCTTGAAGTAAACACCTTGCAGCTTAGTCAAGACGTAGGGATCCCTCAAGGACGCCCCGTCAGTTGCATAGCTTTTTCGGTACTCATGACAGTTCTTGTCCGCCATGTGCTGAAGGTGTTTAGAAATGTCGCCGCCATGCATGCAGCCAACATGGTAGTGGCTCTCTGGGACTGCGGTGCCATTCGTCGAATTGTCGGCGAATGGCGCCGCAAACCCGGCTTCCATCGTGAGGGCCTGCAAATAAATTCATGGAAAACGAAGGCCATTAAGTTTCTCCGTAGGGGTCAATTCGCTCAACAGACGTACCCTGTTGTAGCCAACCGCCGGAGTTTGTAACTCCTTACCGTACTTGGGTCTGAGACTACACTATATGGAAAAGAACCTTACCCAGATCGGCAGATCGGCTTCAATTGTCTGGCGTCTATTCACACAGAGGTGAGATCCGTTTGAAGACTGTTTCTAAGTGCGGCAGTCTTTTTGGGCTTAGGGCTACTTATTGTATATAGCGGTCCTACAGCCTTTGTAGGATATGGGACCATCTTTCAGTGGCCTTTGCGCAGAAGAAAAGTGCTTCACAGCGTATAATAAAGCTAGAAAAGTGCTTCACAGCGTATAATGCAGCATGTTCTTCGCTTGCCACGGACGACAAGAAACTGCTAGTGTGTACCTGCTATTATAGCAGGTTGCGGACCGGCAGTGGACAGGCTTAGGTCACCTACTTGTATGACAGGACCATGTTGGCAATTTTTGTTGGAGTGGCAGTAAGGCAACGGAGTCAGCCGATCGTTGAGCCACGATTAGGGTGGTTAGCAGGATTGTAGAAAAAAAGCCGAATTTCGATATATAGATAGATAGATATCGAAATGCATATGTATGCGGGTTGCAACGGTATATATATATATATAGCAAGTAAAGTTTTTGGGCTGACCCTCAGCCAAGATTTAACGTCCACGGAACTGTTTTTTACCTTGCTTCATAGACAGACCCCCATAAATACAAATGTGCAACGGTGGGGTTCGAACCCGCGCACCTATGTGTCTCCTCCGGTTGCAAGGCGGATACTTAATCCACCACGCCACCGGGCTCGACATATATATATATATATATATAGCAATCAAATGAGAAGTAGTTACTTAGAGTTGTAAGTGATATGCTCAAATAGGACGCGTGTTGGCGCTATAAGCGTCGAAATAAACTCACAGCGTTCTGCCTCACAGGTCCTCTAGGTAGGTTTGCTGTGTTGTATGGCAGCTCTGATTTTCAGATTTTGCTCCACGCTTGTGTAACCTGGCCTGTATATATATCCTGTTTAGCTTTACCGCAATATTGCCTTTTGCGATTTTGGGCTACGAACTGGGGGTCGTCCTTGGCATGATGCTTAGCTTCTTCGGCTAGACATCCGGTCCAGAGTGGAAGGGGTTAAGGGGTTAGGGCGGGAAGGGGCCGCCCGTGTGGGGGGAGGGCTTTATGATATGCTACTTGGCGGCCTGCTACAGCATAGGCCGATAAGGACGAGTATCCCATTATATGTGCCTCAAGGGTGACTGTTATGATATTAACGATTGTGTATGTAAGTTTTGTGGTAAGTGCATGACACATCTGTCGGTATCACGTTCTGGTATGTTCGGCAATAGACTCATGCTCATTACAAGCGCGTGTGAACAAAACATCGTTATAAATCGTGACAAACCATGTGCGCCAATCCAATCCTACTAGCAACAACTATGGCGAACAATAATTATATATATATAGGTCGACGAGCAGCAACGTCGTGAAGCATTATATACACGTGAAATAAAATATAATAAAATAATATATATATATATGAAACCTCCAAAGGCCGCTTGTGCTTGTGGTTTGTCATGATACATTTTGTAGATAGAAATCTGTGTGCAAAGGTGCGCTAACATCCAAACATTTCAAATAACGATGCCTTTCTAAAAAATAATTCTTCTATGTTCGACGGGTAGGCGGCTCTTTCACGATACTTCCTCATGTTTATTTGATCCCCTACTGGAGCGGTCGAAAAACGTGAACGACGTTTTAAAGGTCGTTCCATGTTGTTTACCTAGGTTTCCTTAAGTAAACAGATCGTTGAGTCAGAGTTAGAGTGGCACGCGGGATGGCAGATGAAAAGCCGAGTTTTCGTCTACAGTATGCATATACATGTATATATATAACGGTACGCGGGTTGCAACACTATGCGTTTCTATATATATATATATTTGTCCAGAGAAACGGGTAAATATATATTGTCAAAGCTCTGCTGTTTATCTGTTTGCCATCTATGTACATATATCCAGATATATGTATAAATAGGTGGCAAGCAGATGAACAGCAGTAACTGAGTTACTTGGAGCTGTAAGTGAGGTACTCAAACAGAACGTGCGCTGGCTCCAAGTGTACCGACAAGCTCACAGCGTTCTGCTATGGTCGATGCCTTCTAGGTAAGTTTACCGTATTGTAAACTTACCTACCAGCTCTGCTTTTCAGATCTCGTTCCACGCTTCGAACGAGCACATGTCCTGTAAATATCCTGGTTAGCTCGCCCGCTATAGTGCCTCTTCTGATTTCCTGCCGCAAACGCGGGGGGGGGGGAGGGGGCGCCGATCTACCTTCTGAAGTAATTGACATATTGCTCGGCGTCTACGTCTAGACCTCTAGCCCAAAGGGGAAAGGGGTCCCGAAGAGGCTACATGAGTCGCTACCTGGCGGACTGCTACGGTACATCATAATTCGATAGAAACGAGCATGCTGGTAACGGCAAAGCGGCGGCTCGCCTGGTCGAACGGTACAGAGGCGTACTGTCGCCGATTCGACGCCTTCGACAGGCGCAGCTCGAAGTGGGCGCCAGATTCCGCCGATTTCGCGGCCGGCGTCACGTCGCAAAGTAGCGCCACCAGTAGTGACACACGCATTTGCTGTCTAAGTACTGCTTGGACCTTTGGTCGTCTGTACTCGAGTACTGCGCTACTGCAAAGTACGCGCACGTACACGACGCCTGTGTATGGTTTAGAGAGGCCGGTCACATTACAAGCTCCATAACTCTATTACTTTCCAGTGTAAAATTCCAGTGTAGTGTACTGTTGTGCGCTTGTGCAGTCGCCCAGATGACTACTCGGCAACTAATATACCATAAAATTACCTTTATATATATATTTTATTTCTTAATATAAAATATTTTTATTTAATTTTGTGGTTACAGTGGAATATGAAAATCTAACTACCCTTGGGCTTGTGAGGGGTGCTACCAATCGAGCTTATTCTCGAGGCAGCCCCTCATTGTGCCCATAATTGCTGCCGCATTGCCGCGCTGAACCGCCAGAGATAGCCGCTGGAGTAGAAAGTCGAAAGCTTTTTTGTCCCCCGTCGTGAGTTCAATTCGTTTGCCAATCTTCTGTAAAAGCGACCTCAGCGCCAGGTCCCCCTAGTGTCTCCAATACCAGTGGCACAAAAATGAAAAAAAGAAAAATCACCTTTATATGATTCAAAATAAATACACATGGTACAATTGTCTTAGTCATACATTGATTGCTGACAGTAAACGTACTCCCGTGAGAAGAACGTAACTAATCGTCAAATAGGCGAGTACTATGTAAATTTGCATGCGCATATTTGGCCGTCCGCCAAGCAAACAAAAACCGTTTTTGAACTCACAACGGAGCACGGCGTTTGAAGCCTTGCATGGAAAGTTGGTCAACAATGCAGTGGAACAACATCGCCTAACACGCTTTGTACCTGATCCGCAGGCGTCTCAGAAACGTGTCTTGAACGCCTCCTACTAACTTTCTGTGTTTAGGCAGATGAGGCTCCCAGACAGGGGAGCAATTTGTAAGTTTGGGAAAGACAAAAGATTTATAAAAGCAAGTGTAGACATGAGGAACCGTTAAAATGAATCAACGAAAGAAAGGGTATTTATAACACGCAATGGGGCCGCCACAACTAAAGAATTTGTAGAGACAAAAATTTAAATCAGGCATAGTATGTATGCCTAGGTTCCGTGTATAAGAGAAAGTCAGTAAAATGCAGTCGTTAACTCTATAGTCGAAATCAAGTGCACCACGTCTCAGTACTTCGCATTTGGAGGATGAGAAAATAATGTTATTTTCAGAACGTGATCAAGCAATGCCGTCAACAGCTGAATGCAGAACAGCATCGGAGTCACTCGAGCAAACAGGCTAATAAACTTTTACGTCATTGGCATATTCAAGGTATTTAATATCACGTGACAGGTACTTCTTTATGTCCAAAACAGAAATCCTGTATAAAAGGGGGGACAATCATCTCCCTTAAGGCACACCAGATAATGCAGAATATGGACGACTAAGCTTGTCTCTAACCATTGCTTGAGAATCCAAGTCAGTAGTGAGAAGAAAATCAAGTATAGACCCAAACGCATGCATAAGCGGGTGATTTAGCTGGGGTACCCATTTGCCAAACGGCAGGCTCTAAATTTCGATTCCATAGAGCCATTGAACGTAATTTGAGATTGCCAGTCTGTGTGTTGAAATCTCCGACCATTATAAAAAAAATAGTCTATTCGACAACAAATGTTTTAAATAGTACAAATATCAGCCATGCGTTTTGACCTCTGAAGACTGACCCCCGAGGCAAATGCGTAACAGCAGACAAGACGAAAGCTGTCTCGTTTGGAGATTAAGTCAACAGAAATGTTTTTCATCCGGCAAGCTAAAATCTGCGCTTACGATACCTAACGAGCTTGTGACGAGTACAGAGACTTCTCCGCCAAGCAAACACTCTATATTTATGTATAAAACGAATTTCAGTATCACGTATGTGTTCGTTAAACCATGCCCCTCACATATTAGAACAACGCCAATGTCATAGAGCAAACAATAACTTCTTAGTGTATCAATTGCACTTGGTTTGGCAGCTAACCTAGAATTCAAGTAGAGACAATGAACTGATCACCGCATATTTTCTTCTTAAGTAAGTCCTCACGTGTGTGTTTGTCTTTTATAAAATAAAAATCAATGCGGCCTACTTAGTATTAGATGATAGAATATCATATGGCTGATATTTGTCGACCAGAGCCGCTAAACTGCGGGAGCGAAAGCTATGTGACAAAGAATCACAGCGATCTCACCGCAGAAGGTTTCGCATAACATACGCGCGTTGTATATATATATATATATATATATATATATATATATAAAGGCAAGTGTTATATGGTGTAGTAGTTACTTGTCACTTCCCGACAATAGCCACTTGCAAGGCTTGTTTACTTCAGTGGTATATAGTTCATGTATCTGTTCAAATTACTTGCGCTGTTAGGTTGGACGACGTCCTACCGATGAAATAGGAGAGCTCGTTAAGAGAGCATCATGAGGCGCTAGTACCATACACAGTCCTTCTAGAGAACGATACATTCAGATGACTGCCAGAATAGACATAATAAGGCAAATTATGGGATATCAAACAACCGTTAGCGCTTCTACGAGTTCACTAGCCAAGTTTAGCACGAGTCGCAGTTCGCGTTTTCTACTCTCGTTTCTACTGCATGAGCGTTTCGTGAACTTATGAGAAAAACATACAGACAACTATTGCATACGCGCACAAATGTTTATATATATATATATACAGTCACTGAAAAAAATATAGGGCCACCCATGTTTGCCACATTTCACGCATTTATTATAACCGATTGTGTAAAGATCATAATGATACATGCTCACAGAGTAACAGCGGATACTTTTATCGACATTTGGAGTATCGGGTTACCTTAAAAACGAGACTTCGACATTTGGCACAGCTACGCTGCGAAAAAATTATAAAGTCACCACCAAGATGCATGTCTTAGCGAGTGAATTAAGTGGAATAACAACGTTTGGTCTCATTTCACGGCTCGACGGAAACGAAAGCAGATCTCCTACCAGAAATTTTTCTGTGCTGAAACGATGGGTTTGGGTCGGCGTCTCACGAGTGACGAAAAGACCCAAATCAAGGCTTATAAGGATGTCGGCCTCTCTAATCGGGAAATTTCCCGTCAATTGGGGCGTTCTCGCCAAGTAGTGAACAACTTCGTGAATTTGGGTGAAAAATACGGCGTAAAAAATAGTCCGGGGCGTCCAAATGCCATTTCGGAACGAAACAAGCGCGCAATTTTGAAGATAGCCTCGAACTGTGCGCTCTCTTCGAACTGTGCGCGGGCAAAGGCAATTGCGGCGGCGGCCGGTGTGCAAACGAACGTGCGAAATGTGCAAAACCTCCTCAGGAAGACACTTTGGCTCACGAGAAAACAACTTAAGAGAAAACCACGATTGACCGCTGAGCATCAGAAAGCTCGTCTCGACTTCGCCCAGTTTACGATGTCATGGACCACTGAATGGCACCGAGTGCTCTTTTCGGATGAAAAAAAGTTCAATTGTGATGGACCGGATGGATTTAACTATTATTTCCACGATGTGCGCAAGGAAGAACGATTTTTGTCAAAACGGCACTCAGGTGGCGGTTCGGTGATGATCTGGGCCGCTGTCGGGTATTATACAAGGTCGCCGATTGTGTTTTTAGACGGTTATGTTAATTCGACGCGCTATAGGGATCTACTAGAAAAGCAATCCGCACATTTTGAGCTGATGGGAGGACCCGACTTTGTTTTTCAACACGATAATGCCCCGATTCACACTGCTAAGTTGATCGAAAGCTGGTTCGAACAACGCCACATTGAGGTCCTACGCTGGCCTGCAGTCTCACCTGATTTGAATATCATCGAGAATGTATGGGGCTGGCTCGCCCGAATAGTTGTCACCGACGAAAAACAATTTTCAAACCAGGTAGAACTAAAAAAAGCAATTGTGAAGGCTTGGAACGAGCTCTCGCAGGACGTCATCCAAAATTTGTTCAACACTATACCAAACCGCATTTTTGAAGTTATCCGACGTAATGGGAAGTTCACTAAATATTAAGTATAGTTGTTAGGTGCCGTGAAATGAGCCCAAACGTTGTTATTCCACTCAATTAACTCGCTAAGACATGCATCTTGGTGGTGACTTTATAATTTTTTCGCAGCGTAGCTGTGCCAAATGTCGAAATCTCGTGTTTTAAGGTAACCCGATACTCCAAATGTCGATACAAGTATCCGCTGTTACTCTGTGAGCATGTATCATTATGATCTTTACACAATCGGTTATAATAAATGCGTGAAATGTGGCAAACATGGGTGGCCCTATATTTTTTTCAGTGACTATATATATATGTATATATATAGTAAACGAGTAGTGCTGTTTAATATGTTTATGTGCATCTATAAAAATAATGAAATGCAGTACCGTATATCTTTTTCTGCTTGCATTTTCGTTCGCGTAAACAATAGCTTTAGTGAGTCGGGTACGTGCCCCTCTGGCGTCAAGCCTCGGACCACTTTTATTTTGCATACTTATTTTAGATCTTAAAAACGTTCTTCCTAAATCGATAGCTTATAAGCTTTGTGCCGATGATTTGAAACCATACGGACCTTCCAACACCGCTGGCAAAATGCAAGTACTACAGAGTACGATTGAGGCGGTTTCTAAATGATGTGTGGATAACGAAATGCTTATATTAGTGCCGAAATGTGCTGTATTGTGTTTAAAGGATGCCCATGACTACATGCTACATGGGAAGGCTATCCCCTTTTTTAAATTGCATTAGGGACTTCGGGGTTGCGGTGACACCGCAACTGAATTTCAGCACTCATATCACACAAGTCATCCGCTCAAATAATCTTATATCTAATTCCATATTTCGTTGTTTTATAATTAATGTTAAACAATCTTAGAAGTGGCAACACCATCTCCTCAAAACAAATTGCCAAGACAGATCGTGTAAATAACATGTTTTCGTGGCGGATGACGAGGGCACTGAGAACTTGTAATGCGAACAGCGCAAATGTCGGCACACAAGTAAACTGACTATTGTATGTATCTAGGTAACAGTTTGTAAAATGTAAATAATGTCCCCCTTTGACAAAATAAAGGTGCACTTGAATTGACTGTTTCGTCATTACTAATCACATTTTACGTTTACATACGTCCACTTTTATTTCTAGATTAGACCATGAAAACACATTTAGCAGTGATCCGCATTCTGAATAGGGTCGTCGCGATTGCTCTCAGTCGTCGAGCCAGTGCGTTATTACCAACAAGAACCGTGCTGGATTTCAGAACCACGTGCTTTACCGTTGCTGCCTTCATGCTGTACGTGCCTATTCTAAAGAGAAAAATCCTTTTCTATTTACAAAATATCTTCATGGTAGTTTAACGTATAAAAAGACTATAATCTTAGTCTATGATCTTAGTCTATTATTAGAAGGTCAGGCCGTCTTTGCGGTTGAACATTGACTCAAAATTGACATTAGGCAGTAAGTTGATTAAACGTGTGCAGTGCAGTAGGTAATTATTTCCACGACACGAACGAATACGATAGAATGACTAAGCACCGTTCGTGCTTGTCTGACTTGCGGGTGAGAGACGTTGTAGAAAGAAAGCTGCACAAAGAGAGGGGGCTACGTTTTTGTTCGAATCCGTTTCGCGGTTTGCTTAGCGTCTGCGCTCAACTCGCCATCCTCAAGCACGGGGGCAGTTCGTAATCTTCTTTCTATCGAAAGAAGACATCAAAAGGAATACGCGGCATTGTTAAGGTTGACATTACTAGTTTGGGGCCGGGAGGAGGATTTGGTATGGAAAGATTTGTGCGGTTTTGATGGATTGGCTCATGCTTCATATCACAACGGGAACGCGTCCAAATGGAAATGCGTCTGTCGTCGTCGTCGTCGTCGTCGTCGTCGTCGTCGCCGGTTGCGATCTGCCTGACTACATGCTTTGATTTGAAATGTGCCCTCCTTTTGTTCTTCTCGTCGTCTTTGTCGATAGACGAACGAAGAGGATTTTTTTCGCGCATGTTCGATCGTTCGATTTTGGCCGAGATGGGCCGAGACGACTCACTCCATCGTCTCCGCTCTGTATGGATTCGATCAAGTCGAAGTTTTCCAACATTGTCGAGATTCCCCTATGCTGCTGCTGCCGCTGCTGCTGCTGCCGCCGCTGCCATTCGTATTATACCAGACCTGGGGCAGATTCTGGGTGGCTGTGTGAGTTAGTGCGCTGAGACGCTGTGTGTCTAGTATGTGTAAGTGTGCGTGTATCAGCAGCGTATGCGTATATATATATATATATATATATATATATATACAGGTGCATATGGAGCAAACGACTCGACATACAGGTTCAAGGCAGGTTTGAGGCAAGCCAGTAGTAATCGTAGTA
The DNA here is from genome assembly GCA_003439945.1 of Dermanyssus gallinae. NCBI lineage: Eukaryota > Metazoa > Arthropoda > Arachnida > Mesostigmata > Dermanyssidae > Dermanyssus > Dermanyssus gallinae. The sequence continues at coordinate 29,740 of QVRM01004609.1, read as the reverse complement.
ATAGTAGTGAAGAAAGACACCAGCGAAGTAAAACGAAAGTAGTTCCTACGAAAATGGCTGAAGTAGAAGTAAGACATGTCAGGATTCATTCATCTATTCGGTCGTCGTTGACTGCATCTCTTTCAGCGTGATGAACTAACTCGGCCAAAGCGAAGGTGCCGTACACGCAATTCAGCAAGCTATGCTGAGGTTGAGGCACTGGTCATCTAGAAGTACTCGTTCTCGTCGTGGTCGTCGTCGTTGTCGTTTATTGAGCCTACCTTCTACGAGAACGCAACCTCCGTGTATTTTTTTGGAATCTCTTATTTTCCCCCCCATCCCTCTTCCCCCCCCCATTTTCCCAATCTCCTTTTCCCTCTCTTTACTTATTTCTCACGTTTGTCCTCCCTTTTTCTTGTTTTGTTTTTCCCGCTGTCGTTCGATATGATCTCTCCTATGACCGAACCCCACGTTGTCTTGTTCTACGGTGTCCCGTTTGCCTGAGACGTTGGGGGGGTTGGCGGAACGCACTCGTGCGTTCGAGAGCAGACACCAATCGAATGAACCCGATACACGACCGACAGATGGATGCATTCCGTGCTGCGCGGGGCTCGTCGACAACGTGGGCCATCCCGTGGGTTGAGACGGACCAGCGAACGGCCTCGACGGTTTTTGTGTGGCACGTCGGGACAGCTTTGTTTTTTTTGTGTCGTTCGACCGCTCAATGTGCGCAGTCGGCAATAGCGACGTTCACCCTCTATTTCTTCTTATTCGTTGGCTGGCCGCTGTCGGAATTGGTCTACGCGAGACCGCTGCACGTGCCAGCGGCAGCGGTAGCAGCAAGGGCTCTCTCGCTGTTCCAGCCCTCAACGGCTTCAACTACAGACGGAGACTTCAATTTGCATGGCAAAATCGCCGCCGCCGCGGCTGTGTTGAAGAGCGCTCGTTGCACTACTGTCGACGTCACGCCAGATAGACAGAGCAATGACACTGCCAGTGTCGTTGATCTGTGCATCCACTGTCTATTTGCCTGTCTGACTGTCTGTGAGTCTTCCTGTGTTTGTGTGTGTGCTTGTTAGTGTCTCAGTACGTATATGCGTGCGTGCGTACCCGATCAACGGAGGGTCCCGCAAGGTCTCGTCTTCACGGATCTTGTCGATTTTGTACGGCATCAACGAGCGAACAGGTTCGATCGTCGGGGCAGCAGCAGGACTGTTACAGTCATACTAGTATTAGATTAACAGGAATAGCAAAAGTGGCACTGCATGCTGCCGCTCTTGGCAGCCGCCCTGAAACGGGCGCTTTCGGTGAGCTGAACTGAGCAGCTCGTTGGAGCCGGTGGGAGATGAAGAGCTCGCGAGCGTGCAGTACGTGGAAGCTAACTATGAGGCGCGCAGCAAGCAGAACCTAGCCATGGGGCGCGCAACAAACAGAAGCTAGCCATGGGGCACGCAGCACGCGGAAGCTAGCTCTGGGGTGCGCAGCAAAGAGATGCTGGCTATGGGGCGCGCAGCAAGCAAAAGCTGGCTATGGGGGCGCGCAGCAAGCAAAAGCTGGCTATGGGGGCGCGCAGCTAGATACAACACGAACGCCAACGCGCAGTAAGCCAGTACTTAGCGAGTCCTGCTTCACCTCGCCAGATTTAAGGAGGAGAGACAAAAGAGGTGGGGGTAGAGGCAAAGGAGGTGGGGGTAGAGGCAAAGGAGGTGGGGGTAGAGGATCTCGGCAATTTATTCGATTTCAAGCTGCGCCTCGTTTCCCTCGTTGTGCAAGTGGCAGCGATGGCATCGACAGTAACGTCAGCAGTGGCTGCACGAGCACCAAGAAGGTACGCGTTCGACCGTATGATCGAACGCCGAGTATGATTGTCACTTCTACTAGTTGCTGTTATTGGAGTGGTCTTTTAAAAAGTATTATTGTTACAAGTACGACTACACGCGAGTGCAACACTTGCGACTTGTGTCCTTGACGGCGGATGCGGCGACGGCGGAGAACGCAGCTTCTCGTACAATAACACAGCAACAGAGGTCTACAACTCAGAGGTTGGTCGTGGCGATCGCGAAAGGGGGATCTTTCAGGAGGAAACAAAGGCGAATTGGTTCCGCTGAATTGGCTGATTGGATCGCAACAACGTTTCTGCAAATTTTATTCTGGCTGCATGTTTATTAGTAGCAGCAGTTGTTGTTGCTGCCGCTGCTCCTGTTGTTGTTGTTGTTGTTGCTGCCGCTGCTCCTGTTGTTGTTGTTGTTGCTGTTGTTGCTGTTGTTGTTGTTGTTGTTGCTGTTGTTGTTGTTGTTGTTGCTGTTGTTGTTGTTGTTGCTGCTGTTGCGGCTATTAGTGTTGTGTTTTTGTTGTTTTTGTGTTGTTGTTGTTGTTATTGTGTTTGCTAGTATCGTTGTTACAGCTGTTGGTTAATGTTGTTGTAGTTGTGATCATTCTTGGTGCTCTTGGTGGTCTACTGCCGACGACAGAGCACGTCTATACAAAACAAGTAGTTGCAGCTGGCTTCACGGACAAGCATCCGATATGCGTTTCATCGCAGCGTTGATTGCGAAACTTGCTATGTTGTTGCAACTGCGTTCGGTGAGCGAGTGCACTCGCACCAGCTATATAGCTTCTGAGCAGTGCTCGTTTGATAAACAGATAGCGTAACAGCAACAAAATATTGCACAAAGTTGTCGTTTCGGCAGACAATCGACACAGGCCGAATAGTTTACAGCGATGACTAATAAAAGAGTTATTGCTCGCCGTATCGTTTATGCGCATCGACATGAAATATGGGTGCCGTCAAGTCGAAGTCGCATTGCCACTCCACCCAGACGACTAGAATTATACCAACCAGGGTTGCATTTGCAAGTCAACTAAATTATTCTGCACCCGTTAAATCCTTTTTTTTAGATTTTATAAGCATGCATGTCACCATATCATATGTAAAGCAAGTATTTGTTGATCTTCCAAATCTTCCAAACGAACACGTATTCATTGAACTCGATCACAACACAGACACACTGTGCTTCGCAAAAATGTAGATAAATCAACGGCCCAAACTGCGGCCTATGATTTACGCTAAAGATTGAATGTAAAGACGACGCTGAAAGCAAATCGTTGTCTCAATAGATGCTCGTCGTAAAAGGTCGTCAGCACAGCTGGCGTAATCGACAGACACTCGCCAAGACGGTGAGCCTCTGTGACACCTCGTTTGCTAACCAACCAAAGCGGACATCGGCGGCATCCGGCCAGACATGTAATTTATGATCGGCGTAGGCTTTTGTCAAATAAAATGCTTGATCAACATAGACATAAAACGTTAATTGGCTGCAGTTAAGGAATGCCTGTAGTAAAGGCTGCTAAGAAGGGTATCCGCCGGAACGTTTTGATATCCCGATTACAAACATCCCGCACAGCAAAATTGCATTAAGGTACTTTAATATACCGGAGGACAAATGTCACGGGCAGCTAGCAATGACTAGGATCTGGGACTCACAAACCCACGCAAACCTGGCTTCCGCCCTACCCCTCAGACTCGTAATTGCATACCTTGAAGGAGGAGCCTTGCTTTTATCGCCAGCGCTCATTCGGCTTGACTGAATGGGTCTCGGGAACACGTTAGGACCATCTTCTCCGGGTACGATACCCGGCCTGTGCTGCGAGAGAGCTGCACACCACATTGCCGTGTGCCCTATGTAGGGGGGGGGGTGCCCATGTAGGCCCCCCCGGACTTGTAGTGTGTTAGTCTGTCTTGGAAGTTTTGATCATATAGGTGTGGAACTGGACGTGGTCAGCACTTGCGTGATGAAATAGCAGACTCTGGTATTATTCAGCATGGTCTTCAGTTTAATTGGGTTCAATGAAGTCTAGAGTGTCGGTGGTGTAGAGGACTGCTATTTGTTCCGACGGCATATCAAGCACCGGGCTCGACAATTTCCTGTGGCAAGCGCGATACGTGTCGTAGGTGCCCGGCCGGCCATTCGGAGCCAGCCCCATCTATCTGTTCGTGGGAGATCGTCCTCTGTAGCTCGGTCCCGGGCGACCCGTATAACGCAGCCCCGCTGCAGTTGCGTCGCCGGGCTGAGTTCTGGCTGAGTGCATAGCTTCTTCAGCGCAACCTTAAAGTTATGTCTTGCAAAGCACCCCGAACTGGAATATGTGCTACTTTAGCGTTTGCAGGGCACTCCCATTCAGTCTTTAGATTCGGGCCGACCTTGGGTAATCATCTCTTTGCGTTGGGAGGACGCTTCGACATGCCTTTGCCTCGTGTCGCTAATAGCCAGGTTGGCGGACCGGCATAAGAATAGCCTACCGATGACTCATCTATCGCGTCTCCATTTGCCTGGTCAGCGTGCGCAGTCGTGGGACAACTCCCCGTGTCATCCCATTCGCCTGTCATCCGTCAGAGCCGAACCCCCCACCGAAAAATAAGGGGGGAAGGGGCAGCTACGTGGCGGCACCACATGTTCTGGCCTAACAACAAAAGTGCAAGTCCACGCCAGTGTTTCGTTTATTATTATTATTATTTATTAACACCCGGGCTGGGTTAATGTGTTTATGTTACATCACAGTGCTACGACACAACAATCAATCTAGCGTTTTGCCAGTTCTGATATGGACCAAACCGCCGGACAAATCGCGGCGTGGTATTTTTTTACATTCACTTCAGCATTGTTTGCATCGACATTCGTCTTGTGGTTGATGGAAACCCTCTACGTTGCACAGAACGTGATGAAAAACGTGAGCTGCAAAGGCCGTAGTTAAATGACGATATTTTACCCCGCTAGCCCTCAACCCTGTACTCTTCATTGCTGCTGTGCCATAAATTCCTATGTCTACCTCACTTACTTTGGTTTGCCAGTTCCGCATATAAACGTCAAAAGACTCTTTCCTGGATGAGGGTTTCGTTTATCCCCATCAAACGCAACTCCAACTTTTTCCTAAAGGAGAGGGATATGGAAAACGTTTTTAGACTGAAGACCAAGAATTTCCACCGACATTTTATTCTCAACCTTCTGCAAAGCCGATGCCGTTTTACACACCTTCTTCGAAGGTCATTTACCGGGTACACATCACTAGCGAGATACTTCTTGAGTCTTTGGAGTATAGAGATGATTCCACTAAAAATTACAAATCTTCGAATCTGCGAACATCCGATAGATTGTTCGGCACCTTAGACAAATTTCGCTGAGAAGCGAAAACAAGCGCGTCTTATTTTCCGTTTGTTGAGCAATCGCCGCACTTATTTTGCTCTGAGCTTTTTTATCTTTAAATTATAGTGCAGGATAAAATATGTATTACCCAAACTGATCTTCAAAGCCTCCGCAACCTATGATTCACTTGTCCACCTGCGACAAAGAGTTTCTGCACTTGTTCCATATTTTTCTCACCGTTTTTGGGCTTTTTAAACCTGGCCATTCATTGGTGCATGTGCGACTCATTTTAAACGCATTAATCCAGTTGGAAACTAGATTAATTCGTTTAAAACTGCCAACAGTGACAGAAGATGGCGCACTTCGCCCAACTCAATTTTCACTTAAGCCGCATTCCAACCTTTGAGAAAATATTGTTTTATATACTCTCGAAATAACATGTATCTCAAAAATAAACGCACGGCTCATGTTCATATCTTAAAATTTGGTGCCCGCAGCCAAAAAAGTACAAATATTTATGTGTGAAAAATTCACACATATTCCTCAAGCTAGTTGTAGCAAGACTGGAGTCTGCGATGAACAACGTCTTTCCGCCTGAATAATTTAATTTTTGGAGGTATGTGAGAATTCAAGACGCCATTCACGTATTACGATCGCCGATTGAGTGAGCCGGCCGTGGCTTAATTAGGAGGTTACTTCTATCCAATCTTCATAGACTGTGTCAAAGCTGTTTGATAAGGCTCCTCGCCGATTAGTGGTCAATGCGTTTAGGACGCCTTATTAATTGGCGGCAGAGGTGTTCTGGCTTCGTTTGCCATGTGCAACGGGAGCTCAAGAACGCCATAATTGGTGATGTATCGTTGTTGGCCATGAAGGCATCGGCGCCACCATGCGCATCACTTAATATGTTGAGTCATTATTTGGTTCTAGGGGATTGCAAATAGAGACTCGGGTAACCAAGACCGTCAAATTCCGACGAAGGAGCGATTAGCAAAGAGTAATAGTACTATCTCTTGCATAGGTATCAAGCCCGTTCGTGAACGTGAAATTCGTAGCCACGTTTCCGCATTTGAGCTTTCAACTTTACTCTATGAAGGCGTGTATTATAGCCTTATCTGGCTTATATTTGCGGGAGTGTAGGAGATGTCAAGCGTCGAACCCGAAGGTGTATTTGTCTGCGCCTCGCGACCGGAGGAAACACATAGGTGCGCGGGTTCGAGCCCCACCGTTGCACATTTGTATTTATGGGAGTCCGTCTATAAAGCAATGCGAAAAGCAGTCCCATGGAGGTTAAATCATGGAGGAGCTGAAAGTCAGCCCAGAACGTATTTTTTTAAGAGATGTCAAGCGGCTTCCCGTTGACGCAGCTATGCGTCTGTTTATCCTATAATAAAAGCGCTTTTAAAGTTAGAATACAGCCTAGATAGATAGGGTGTGGAAAACTCTGAGAGAGACAAATTTTAATTTCCTGGGGTGGTGCTATACGATGTACGTGATCGTCCCGATAAAAGCCAATTCATCTATGCTGTGTGACCGACTGTACGCCGATGATAGAGACTTTCGGCTAATGCTGCGGATGCTGCGGACAGCTCTGCAGCCACCAATTATTATCGACATGGGGAAGGAAAGTAACACAGACAAGAGCGGAGATCGCGAGACCAGACTACACTTTCTCTCTTCTCAATTATAGGCCCGGAGGGGGGGGGGGGGCTACGCCGATCGCCGCGTATAGGCTAGTTTTAACATGTGTGCTCGTCTAATAAATTGCACGAGGAGTAATCTCAATGCGCTTGCCCGAGAATTGCGCTGAGTGTCGCTCAGTCAGGCGTTTCAGACGAGGTCACTACAATTTCTCTCTCGTTGAGACGGCAGGAAACAGGAACCAACTGTCCATATTAAATAAAATGTAAACGGTCTATATATATATATATATATATATATATATATATATATATATATATATATATATATATATATATATATATATATATGACAACGATCCAATTAACTCCGCTTTAGTGCAGCAAAGAGATAATGACAAAAATAAATGTATAAAATATCTACCAAGATTACTTCACCCATAAAATGAGCCAATTATATTAGCTTTCAAACACGACCAGAATGTTAAAGCCCTACATCTTCTTCGCATTTGCATCTACCAAAAGTATTAACTTACTCAGGACGACCGCTTCCGTATACTGAATGTTTTGCAAAATTGCCGACTCGCTGTTTTTCAGTGAAACGAAAGTTCCGTGGTGCTTTTGGAGTAGTTATTTTATACGTGTACTGTGAGACGAAGATGTGCAGCACTATTGTTAGGCCCTACAGGCCAGCTGCGCGCCCCCCACAACTGACCATAGCTCACTGAGAAGTACGATTTTCTTATGCGAGACCACAAAAATTGACCCGTTTACCAAGAGTAAGCCGTCCGATTCTCGGATGATATTAGGATGTTTTTCTGCGGAGACGGGAGAAATGTACCGGAGACAAGGTCAGCGATGTGCGTAATCTGGCGCTGTAACGCATATTCGTTACGACGGCGGTTCTACCATAGTTTATTGCGCATTACCTATATATGCAGGAGAACCAAGCCCCCCTCAGGTCATCCAGCAGGCTCCTCAAGCCACTTGTGAGCATGAAAGATAAATAAGAGGTTTAACTGTTAAAATGTACGCCTATTAGATTGTGACAGACTCTCTACATCGTGCCGTCTGGCATGTTTTGTAATAGCTTTATCATTATACACGACAGTGTTGGGCCGCACATCGACTGTTCTGCCGATCTGAACCCGATCGAGCAGATATGTGGCAGATGTTGAAACGAATAGTTAGTGCTAGAGCTCCCTAGCCCCAAAAACGCTTCCAGTGCTTCTTAAAGGCTATGCGCGAGGTGTGGAACAATATGCCACAACAATCATTGTTGAGTTTGTTAGACCAAAGCCAAATTGCATGGCGGCTGTTACTAGTGTAGATTAAAATTATACATACATAAATAGAACATGTAAACTGTTGCATTATACCTTCTTCTGAGATCGAAAAATGTTGTCACTGTGATATCTGTGACGCATGTGAGCTATTTTCCGACGTATTGTACTTACATATTTAAGAAAATAAAAACAAAAAGCCTAACGCAACATTCTAGTCGTGTTTTTAATGCGGATTTTATTGTAAATAAAATGGTATTTGTATATTTATATTGTTCTTAAAAATGCATGGCACGATTGTTGTGGGTACAGCAAATGCATAAAGTCAAGTGTGATAGATGGCAGATTTTTGCCGAGCACACCGGCAACTAAGTTAGAAGCCACTTGTTACACTGCACATACAACATTTTGCTTAGTGGTGAGGCATCAAATCTTTTTTGGGGTAGTTGGCCAGATTTGTGACAGACGGCATGCAGGTGCATGGATACTCAACTTCGACAACACAGGAGGCACCTTAAAGGTCGTGGCACGCTTTGATCATCTGCTCGCGATAGAAACTAGTCGAAACGTAATCTCTGTAGATAGCGTTTCCCAAGAACTTCTGAAAGTTAGTGTAGCAGCCTGCAGGGTGTATTTGATCAATGTGTGATTGGCCATGATAAATCTACAGACCTCAAACAAAATGCGTACGTTTCTTTGTAGAAATAATGCTAGGTGCGTCATTCTGTGAGATTTTTGCTCGGCGGATGATCCAATCATATCCCCCACCGCAGATCCAAATTTCCTAGCATAGGTAATAGGAAAGCAGGGGTTTGTACATTAGGAGTAAGCCCTCTGTAATACAACATAACAATAGGGATAATATCATCTACATGGGACTGCGACTTCATGATTTCCTAAAGAAGAAGTCCTAGGCATTTAGCGCTTTGAAAAATAAAACTTTCCGTGCGAGGAGTTGAAGATTGTCGGGCACGAGGAGTACCCCTCAGTGAGGAAAATGACGAAATTGGTTCTATTTGCATTTACCACGAGATCGAAGCTGGTAGTTTTCCAATTACATTTTCTACATCGAAAAGGAACTGGTGTACGTCGGCATTGACCTAAGATGGTTCACACTAAACAATAATGTGGTGTCATCTGCAAATGCGATTGCTAAGCCAAGCCTTTTGGACTGGATTTGTAAACGAATAAGGTTGCAAAGCACCAGGGACATAAAACGTCTGAGTAGCGAGCGCGGCGGGATAGATCTACTTGCTGCCACTTGTATTTAATCCGTCCAAGCCTAACCGTCTGCCTTCGTGCAGACAGATAGGATTATCTGATTTATCTGATAGATTTATCCAGGCAATCGCCGTTACATGTATCGCAGGTTAGCTAGCATCTGCAACAGATAATAGTAGTTAAGACAGGTGAAAGCTACCGCAACGTCAAGAAAGACGGCAAGGTAAGTCGTATTTGTTCCTATGGAGTCGGTCCCTCGTTGCCACAAAAATCAAGACGAAGCCCCTTGATCGGCTCTTTCGAAAGCTAAATTGTTCTGCTAAAAAATATATAGACTTAAAGTATCACTCATGCATTTACTATACCAGCTTTTAAGCACTTAGAGATGTAAAAAACAGAAAACTGCCTATAATTAGGAAGTAGGTTTTTTGCATATATTTTTAAATAAGGAAACCACCGTACCCACAAGCGTAGATGGAAAACACCGGTTGCAGAGGAACTTTAAATAAGTCCCGTCAGCAGGCCTGCAAAATATGAAACTGCGAACTCGACAATTTTGCGGACACTTTAATAACGCCCGGGCTCCAACTGGTTGTGAGACTGAGCAGAAGCCCAAAACTCTCGGAAACTGAATCGCCAGCAAGCGTTGGCAATTTGGCCCCTTTTACCCAGATTTCATTGAACCCCTCTCTCATTGAGTCCCTGTGTCACAACTCACTCTAAGGTGCTTTCCTGTGAAAGTTCCAAGCGTAGCAAAGTGCCGATTAAGCTCGTCGGTATACTCTTAGAGTCAACACGGGTTGTGTTAGAACCTAGTGTTAATGCGGATGGTAGTTCCACAGTTTCCTGACTTCTACCGCAGTACTTGTTAATGAATTTCCAATGTTGGGGGTCCGCGACGCAGTTCATCAAAACGGTTTTAATGCCACGCATTCCTCGCACCTTTAATTGCCTTGAGGTAGCGACTGTTTGGATAGGCAGCTTTTAGTTCCACTGTATTTCGTTTACGGTGCTAACGGTAAAGTCTGTTGACATTACGACGTAGCCGTCGCAATCCTGGAGACAAGGAAAACACGTGCCTTGAAGATTTAGCAGACTTGACGGCTTTATCATAAAGAATGAGGAATATATTCCTGAAGGCCTTAAGTGCAGACTTTATGTCCTCCGCATCATCAAAGGACACCCATGAAGTCCGCACAGTTATAACATATATATATATATATATATATATATATATATATTATATATATATTATATATATATATATATATATATATATATATATATATATAGCCCGACTGTGTGACAGATATGTATATGTACTAGCCCTATTGTGTATATGTATATATAGGCTCATTCCCAAGTCAGATCCGAAGAGTAGACGCACGTGTATTAACGGAAATCTGGGCTGTAACACCTGGCCAATTGTCTCGCAACGGGTTTTAGCGCAACTGTCACTTGAGCAGTGGCATATCTGTTATGCAGAACAATCTTTTAGGTATAATAGAGGTATTTGTTGCTAAAGATAACGTCGTGCTCGTAGGAACAAATCTCAATATCATTGCAATGTACGTCCGGCCAGGTGGCGCAGAGTATACAGTCGGCCCTTTGTCCTTCAAACCTGGTCCTTAAAATGGTCTCCAGAGACATTTCGACAGTTATCACCGGCGACTTTAGCACCTGATGTAATCGCCCAGATAAAAGTAGAATAGTGGCCCTTCTCGACACATTGTACGATTTCGGCTTCTTCTAAACTGCAAATTACTTTGGTGTGTCAAAATTCAAAACGCATCCTACGGGATGCTCGATAATCGATAATTGTGCTAGCAACATGCTGAGTGGACATGTGAAATATATCAGCGCATACAACCAACCAATTAAGTGCGGAGATCTACTCTGTAATGAACCTATAGGCCTGGACGTACAGCTACGCGTCCCGCGGTCGCCGTTCCGTTCCAGCCGACGATCTGTTGCTAAGAAACCTGTTCAAAACAAAGTAACGCAGTTTATTGAGTCATGTTTTCTAGTGCCGACACGTCCGTTACGAGATGCAACAAGCACCTAACGACATTATTATCAGGTAAATCGCAACCAGTAAGGGCTACGAACAGCCGCCTCTCCTAGTGGAGATGCTTAGGAAAGAAGAGAAGGCGCTCTACAAATGGTTAACAGTATTCGGGCCATCGCCAGCTAGCTGTGCAGCGCCCGCAGGTGAGCTAATGAAATTAGCTCTTGCTTACGAGATGCCATGATCCCTGATGAGCGGAGAACATGTTTGCCATGCATTATAACCGAAAAGCAAAGGTTCTCTCACCGATACTACCTATTGGCGAGGAAGTGTCAAGAATAATTCTGCTTGCAAGTTGCTATTAACCATTTTTACCGCCATGTCTCGGCGGTACAATATTGGAGTCTTACCAGAAGAGAAACACGGTTTTCAACCACGGCGATCGACATTAGCAGCATGCGTTTTTCTTATGGCCAAGATAGATAGAGTATTGTTGAAAAAAGGGCAATATCTTTGCGCAGTAGTCGTTGACTTTAAATCTACATTCGACTCCGGTTTTCGGCAGCTAGTACTAGATAAAATGGAGAAACGAGGTACAATTTATATGCTGCTGGGGTTTTTTCAATGTATACTGCAATCTTATCTTGAAGGACGGATTGCCGAATATGATGGATTCGAATACTAGCCGGACATTGGCTCAAGTCGGACAATCTCAGCCCGTTATTGTTTTGTTCAACTCTTGTTGGTGATCTACCCTAGATGACGTAAGCCTTTCAACTAGCAGAGCAAAAACTTAAGCAATTAAGTTGCACAAAGACGGCCGGCTAGCTGCAGCAGACACACCGCTTAAACGGCCATCCGTTAACATACGTAGGCTGCTTTACGTACCCTGGCCTAACTCTCTCGAGTATCAAAAAGACCTGCTCAAATCGTATAAAATAATTAACCTGGCATGCATTTGCATCGACGGGAGTGATTAAAAAAGCCACAATCGCTTTTGCTTAAAACCGCCTTAGCTGTGTTCGATATCTAAAGATTATCCCCCACTGGATCGTACCGAATAGAAATAATATTGAACAAGCTTTTAGTCGCGATTCTAAAATTATTAGAGCGAGTGAAGGCCGCGAATTTCAATACCTACTATGGGCTTGCACAAATCCACGAATAATTGTATGTATTGTTGGTAACACTCCATTATTCATGGAAGCTTCTAAAATTCGCTATAGCGTTTTACGTGTAGTAAGGCATACGAGATAATATTAAATGAAAATGAAGACAGAATAGCCTAAATTGATCCACAGTTCCTAACGCAATTCTAGTCGCCATATGTTGTTGCAATTTTATGCTCGTAGTTTTCATCAAGTTTAACTTTTTTTATGTACGAGAATTGTGGAATTCCGTAAACGGTTCCGGTTCCGGTTCCGTAAACAAACCTCAAATTAAAATTGAAAAAATTGAAATTGTTGTATGCAGCCCAAGGTTTATTTTATTGGCACACCTAGCCGATACCCTAACATCCTAGCATAATTTGGTAAACATTTGTTATACAATTGTGTAAGAATATAATTAATTGGCTGGGCTTATTGTGCCTTTTACGGAGTAGAGGCACTATTAGCCGGATATGTAGTCGCAACATATATTACTATATAACTGATATCAAATTAACATTTGCGTCACCCCACAGCAGCGCACGGTAAAGGAAAACTTATCAGTTATGTATTGTCAAAAACATTGACTAAAGTGTCCTTATACATCAGTGTCTTGTCTTTTATTTATATAATTTCACTATATTAGCACTTTGAAGTGGACAATTGTCTCCGCGCGAACGTGTGATCACGGGTTCTCTAACCCAGGGTTAGCCCAGTTTAACAATCTTTTACAAAAAGCTTATACATCATATAGTTAAAATATAATTTTGCAATATAGCTTTCAATGTTTAGACTTTTTCTTAAGCGAGAACACACAACTTGCACGCTGGGATTAGGGCGAATCACAAGGAGCGAAGGCAGAGTGGAGCGCTCTTAAATATCTTCACCCCCGCACATTCTCACAGAGTTTCTATTTACCGCGACAAAACCTAAACCACGAATAGGGTGAGATTCTAGCGCACGATGTCACGTTTTATTGACCACCACCGCGTCAAAGGCGTTGCCTCCTTCCTCCGGAAAGGTAGCTTCCTGTCCAGATTTTTCACTTTGCTAGTATCTGAATCTACATCACTACCTGACCAGATTTTTCATTTTTAGAAACCAAATTTATATGAAAACCAACTTAAAGGCAAAGTCAGAATTGATTGCTATGCACATTTGATCCTACTGCAAGTATTGATAAATGTATGCCAAGTTATAATCAAACTCGTATTGATACCAAAAATCCTTCAAGTTATTAGCAAAGGCGTATTGATACTAAACAAAATCTAGATCTTTTACATCAAAGAAGTGCTCTGACCAGCCTTTTTTAAATATTCTGCCACGTTTGGGGTACGGCACTCGGTACTGTTAACCAAAGTTTCAGCTTTTTGGTGACGAAAATATGTTTAGATGTCTTCCCTTTATATTTCGGGAATGCAGAGCTGAGTAGAGTCTTCTTGTAGATGAGCGATCACATGAAGATGAGCATGTTTGGGCGGTCTCTTTTCATGGGAAGAGTGGTAGATCTCAGAAGATTTACATGAACTTCAAAGTCAAACAACGTTACCACTACGAGAAACCTAATGACCGCAGCACGAGAATGTGACGACAAAGCGGGCGGCACGATGACAAAATGAAATCCGTCTCTGATTCCGAAAGGGTTACTGGCAACTATGAATCCTCCACCCCAATGGCCGTTTTATTCGTATGTATAAAGCTGGCCTAGTGCATGAGGGGCATTTTTTGGCGCTTGTTTCACATTTTTTGAGCATTTATTTCTATTTCACACATGTAAGGGGGACAGGCTATCGAGGACGAGATGCGGGGATTTTTACAGTTGACGCATTTTTTGGCGCTTGTTTCACATTTTATGAGCATTTATTTCTATTTCACATATTTAAGGGGGGCAGGTTATCGAGGACGAGATGCGGGGATCTTTACAGTTTACGCATTTTTTGGCGCTTGTTTCACATTTTATGAGCATTTATTTCTATTTCACATATTTAAGGGGGACAGGCTATCGAGGACGAGATGCGGGGATCTTTACAGTTTACGCATTTTTTGGCGCTTGTTTGTAGTTGAAAGTTATATGCTCGGTTCGACCACAGTACGTTTGCATGTAGTATTGCTGTTACAGTTTGCGGCAATATGACCTGTCTGAAGTACTTATAATAAAAAAAAAAACCAGGAACACCCGCATAAATAACAACTTTATGCGGTCTGAATGCTACGAACACTTCGGTTGAATTTTTTGGAACCGGAACACCACACGATCTGTGAGAATCAGTGTAGGACAGACTAGCTCTGTTTCTTCTCGTAATATTTTCTCTCTTTACTGATACGACTCCGACTCATTTTAATGCAGATAGGGTATCTTCGTGAGAGAAACCTTCGTCGACTTCGTTTATTCCGGCGCGATAAGCAGCCAACTTATTGCATTTAGCGACCACCGAGATATCAAGTAACGTCGTTAACGCCAGCGCCTCATTCGCTTCTTCAACCTTATTGAACCAGACGTAAATCAGGCCAGACCTGAACTCTCGTTTTTCGTCTGGGTACTACAGCCTGTGCACCTCACTACACAGCGAGAATAGATTGTCGATGAAAGGCTCGGTAGCGATTACCGACGCACCATGTTTGGTTATCTTCATCCTCCGGCAATAACGAGTAGTGGAGGGGCACTTTCGGCTGACTGAACACTTTCGTGTAGATGGCGTCAATTTGTTCCCCCGGATTTTCGAAACATCTAGCAGTATTCTTGTTGATCACTGAGTTCCATTCGCCACCGGAACGATCCACATCCTGATTCAGGTCAGTAGAGTCAACTTTACTATGGTGGTTCAAGGAGCTATTCACAAAAATGCTTTCTGCATAGAAATATATATATATATATATATATATATATATATATATATATTTTTTTTTTTTTTTAAATAGTTACATTTTTATTTGCTCATATGCAAGAGGCAACAATTATCTCCTTATGAACATGTACACCGGATAAATCAAGTGAAAACGTCACATATCCTCCAGGGTCGGGCGTGTCCAGTCTAGCAGAGTTCCACGCACAGAGGCGGCGTTATCCCGTGGAATGTCCAGCGACAGTCTCTGGTGCAGGCACTCGTCAGCTCTAGTGCCCGCTGTCGAATATATATATATATATATATATATAGAATGAAACATATGGCAGAGACTTTAGCGCTAAAACTCGTATACATAGATATAGAAATTTACAGCGCTTTTGTCATTTTATTAAAGTAGGTAGTATTATACCAATAAAAATATATATAGAAAGGGGTCTGCGACGTCCAGAGCCTTTTAGTGAGCGTAGCCAGGAAAATCTTTACGACGAAGCACATTAACCAAAACAGCGTACACTTGCGATTGTGTTTGGAGCCACCAAACTTAAGCGTAAATCTAGCCGTTCTGGTTTAGACCGCATACGGAGAAAACCAAATGCTATGAGCTGTTTCCGACAACATAGTGCCCAAAAACGTCTCTAACTAGCGAGGAAGTCCAGGCGCTGGACATTTTCCAATTATCCTATATGTGGCCAAGTTCAATGCGATAGCCGCCATCTTTACTCAGAATGCGTAGTACCACACTACCACTACATTTTGTGCAAGAACACCTGAGTTTATGAACACCACGCTCGGTGCCTTTGTCGAGCTCTGCGTGCATTGTGCAGAAGAGCTCAATTTTCCTAATTCTTTCGAAAAATAAGAAATTCTAGGGCAAATTCATTTAACAACAATTACACACGTATATATATATATATATATATATATATATATATATATGTATGTATATATATATGTATATATATATATATATATCATGGATGGATAGATTAATTATTCGTCTTTGACATGCCTATCCAAATACATTTCCGTTTTTACGTACGCTTTTACAACAGGGGCGCTTAGAGTGGCAGCATAAGCGGCCATGATGAGATATTTAGGGCTTCTCCAACAATCCCTGTAGCAGCATGGTCGCTGACTCTCAAGGGCATGGTTTAACCTCAATTCGCAATGAGCATTGCTCAACGAGAATTCGATCGACAACAGGGATCGAACCAGCGACAACACCCCAGTAGATGACGACTATAAATGTCGTCCTACCCCCACGCCACCACAACTTAAATTTTATTTACCTAATTTTCAGTTTGCTGACGAATCTTGCGTTAGCAAACTTAGTAGCTTTTGACAGTGTTTTGTTTAACTACTGCTAGCATAAACGACACATGCGTATTTGCTCCATTCGCTGCACGATCCACACTCATTTGGCAAACTAAGTGATTGTTGTGCTTTTCAGAATGACGCATAAAATCCAGATCGTATTGAGGTTCTTTTCCGCAAATTTTCGGCGGAAGCACGTATAACATCATAAGCACTTATTTTGCAACTCGCCTAAGTAGACTCCAAATTCATTGGTCAGCCGTAAGTTGAGTACACAAATGAGGAACATTCTGATCAAGACTGACTCAACGATCCTGAACTAAAAAAGTGATTTCCTTTAATCCAACTACCCCTGGGCAGGCCGGGAATAACGCTCCAAAATGCTGTAGCAAAATATGGTCGTACGGCTTTAATTGTTTGCTAAATCCAGTGAAATCTAGATGGAGTGGATAGATGTACACAAATTTGCCCGTTTGCTCATTGCTTGCCTGAGTGAGTGCTTGGGACTTTGGCAGACGATTTTTTTGCTCACGCTAAACTATCAGTGAGCGGGACAGACGCAGTGAGCTATATTGTGTACTTTAATAAGTGACCTTGTGACACGCTTATTGCAAACATGTTGACTGTTGACTCTGGTTGCGGTTCAATGAAGAAACACTTCAGGTACTGCATGGGACTGCCGATGCGCTTTTGCTAGTGAGAACTCGTGTGTCGAAATCAGGGGGAATCTAGGTAAACAAGAAATCTGGCTTCGCCATTCACAGCAAAATCCCTAGCGCGATGCCTGGCAGCCCCTCATTAGTCAAAACGCGCTGTGATTGCTCCATACGTCGCAGGCATAAACAGCAAACTCGAAATTGTTGATGCGAGTCGTTTGGTCATGCCTTCTAATTTTTTTAATCATCTCTGAAGTCTCGGAACGCCTTCAATTTAATAAGTTTCGGCCAATGGAGTTGTTTGCCCAGATTTTACGTTCTCGCGCAATCGTCTTCAAATGTTGCTGTAGTATTCTTTATTGACCGTAGAACTCGGCGGCAAATATTTGTAGAACATGATTCCTTTGTAGTCGAACAGGACAGTCAAATTAAGCTTAGCGTTCGATCTACTCTGTCTGAATTTACTATTACAGCTGATGCATAATATATTTTCAATTCCTCAGCTATCTCCCTGATAGTAATTAGGCGATTGTGCAGTACAATATCACGATGTTTTTTAACTTTTAACGATGGTCATCCCGTACAGGGGACATATTTGGTTCCCTTACGTCGGTCGCGATACAGTATTTGATCGCGGGACACTGCTGGGTCGCGATGAGCAGGTCGTAATATTGCCACCACATTAAAATATCTGATTTAGTTTTTAACGCAGAACTTGATGCAGATTCGTTGTTTCTCAATGTAGGTTAGATGTCCTTATAAATAGCCAAACATTGTTTTCTTCATTTCTTTGGTTCAACGAAATTAAAACACTAAATTATTGTTTATAACAAACACAAACAATTCATGAATTTGGTCTGCGTGTTACTGACGAATGATGCTTTCCAGCAAAACAAACGGAAATAATTCGGTTTGGTGGCAAAATGCAACGTACTAGAACTTCCCAATCCACCCTAATTATATATAGTACTGCCGTAAACCTGTATCGTCTCGGACTAGATTTCTGCCTTCGAGCTGGCTGGGGTGGCAACGAACGATGCAACGCAGTTCGTTAGTGCTGCAGTGCCGTGGTTATTATTAAGCAAGCGGGCTTACGGCCGCGTTCCTTCACTTGCCGCCTCCACGTAGTTGAGAAGTGAGGCGTACCTCTGGTTGAAGTGCATCGCAAATCTCGGTTGAGACTGCATACCTCATAAATTAGTGCTACTGTTAACGCAACTGGAATCATACGGCTACAACCACTGCTGATACTACTTGGCAGTGTGACAACAACTATTTAATTACCACCCGTTATGAGTTTCGAAGCTACGCGACCGCTCTCCTGTTAGGCTCACCGTCAATGTCCACCTGTCGGCGTCTACATTATTGCCTTCGTTGGTCGTTACGCAGCAACGTACTATATCTTCAATGAATTTCGCGTATGCTCATATTGAGAATTAATCATGATCAATCAATCGATCATGAACATTCTAGCTGCAGGCGCAAGTGCATCTGTCTGTTTGTCTGTCTGCCAACCTGTAGGTTGTAGTGGGGCTTCGACTTAAACTGTGCAGACAAGACTAGGTTCTTTCTTAGCTTCGTAGCTTCGCTCCCTTGAGCCTCGCTCCCGCTAGAACATACGCATGTAACGTTAAACCTAACGATAAGCCTAACGGAAGTCTACGCATTTTGCCCGTTCGGAGTTGCGTCCTTCTTTCAGTGTGCTGTTGGGCAACGCCCCCTAAAGAGAACCTCTATCCCCAGAGGGGCTCATAGGTATCGCCTATACGTCTTGTCGAGAGCCCATTGAGAGCGACGCGACCTATTCTTAGCGTATCTTCTACACGTAGGCAGCCAACGGCCGCCTAACTTGTAGACTCGATAATGCACGGCGTCCAGCATCTTCTTCTTCGCTCTGTCGAGGACAGCAACGTGGGGCCGACGCAGAGGTGACCGATGGCGAAACAACGACCTTGTACGTCATGCTGTCCTGGTACTGTCGTTCGATCAACCGTTCGATCCCTCCCTTGCCACGCGGCCGAATAGATGCCCGCCATAACAGCGGAGACATGATCTAGCAAACGGAGGGGGGCGGTGGCGGTAGCAACAACAACAACAATAAAAGCAGCAGCAGAAACAACAACAACAACAGCGACAAAAGCAGCAACAACAACAATAACACCAACAAGAGCAACAATAAAACAATATCAATGGCAACATCAGCAACGGAAAGTTCAAGCGAGTATCGTCCAGTCGCCTAGTCAACTGACCAGCAAGACAAATTGATAGATAAACAGACAAACGCGTGGACGGACGCGGAGCACATGTGCGCCTGAGTACGGCTTGTAAATAAACCACCTCTCGCTTGACAGAGAAAGGCAGTCGGAAGGAGGAGTGGCAAGGTCTCTCAGGGTTGGCGGGGCCTCGCGGCAGACCGTTGTTATTGCTCTTTCTCTCTCTCTCTCTCTCGCTCTCTTTCTTGTCCGCTTGTTCACTGTAGCCTTCTCTGTACTCGGTACTTGGTTAGTGAGGAAATGCCCTACCTGCCTGGTCGGGATGCGGGATACACGACGCAGAGACGTCTGCGATGAGGACGACGGGTTGCAGAATTGACCGGATCCGTTTCCACCTACTCTAATTACTCTCTACTTCCTCGAGACACTCGCTGCTAGAACAGTTAGCTGACTAGACCGTTGGAAGAAGCTTGCCGTCTTTTTTTCTTTGCTGGACTGGCAGATAGCGCCTTGCTATGCAGGAGCACGGACCGGAGCAGAAACAAAGGCTCTTTGCGAACAGTGCCGCATACAGGAACACGTCAGTATTATTGTTTATTATTGTTGTTGCTGTTGTTACCAACGGTATACAATGGTTGCTCTGGTGACCATTGTGTACAGGCAAGGCGTGTGCATGAATCGGCTTTAGAAACTTTTGTAGATCCAAGTATGTTAAGTTCGTATATTCGGGAGGTCGTGTATCACGAATAACCGCCTGCTCTTTCAGCTGAAGAAAAAAATGTATATATACGGTGCGGTATACGTTCGACATGTATATATATATATATATATATATATATATATATATATAATGGAATGCACTTTTTGCAAACCTTAAGTGTAGTAGGTACTATATAAAACAATCGAGGCCACTGCACCCCATAGCGAGTGTGAGTGGCGGCTAAAGCTCTCGTCCGTCAAGAGACGTACCAACCCGGCAATAATCCTGAAACGTGATTAGAGGAGACTTAATTCAATTCAAATCAATTCAAGTGCTCCTTTATTGCTTTCAAAGGGTAGATAATTATATACATAATTATTCAGGAAAATCCTGTATTCAATATATGTGCATAATATAAGAGGCATAAAGAACAATTTACCATATAATAGGTCGAAATAGTACCTTTGCAAACTAAATGTAATTTTACAGTATATAATAATATATCACTAGTTCATGGTTCTCAACATTCTGGCCATGCGCCACGAAAACATATTGTTGATTCGGTCAGATCGTGCAACTATTTTGACGATATGGTTTGAGTACTGCGCAAATTGTTGTCGCGAATATTAAGAAAGATGGGAAGTCTATTCGACTGAGAGCTTCGTGCGTACATTTTGAAATCTGCTCTCAAGTGTAGTTCTGATATAGGTACTAAGTCGAGACTGCTACGCTCTACCTTGCATCTCAATGCAACACGTCGAGGGAATTTAGACTGAATTTTTTCAATCAATATGTTTCTTTAAATACGGCCGCCAGACTTCACAGCTGTAGATGAATTTGGGAACTACAAGGCTATTATAATGGCGGATATAGAACATTCGACATTTGATAATAAAACAACGAAATTTCATATTACATATAAGACTAGCAGATTGAATAGTTTGCGTGATGTGAATGTTAAAATCTAGCTCTGGTGTTACCGTTACCCCAAGGTCGCGAATGCTGTTTGCTCTGGGTATCTCTTGTCCATCAAGTGTGTAAACGTGGTCCTCTTTCAGACACACAACGGCGCATTTAGGGACCGAAATTATCATATCACTGGCGCACCAATTGGAGATGGAGTCAATTGTTCTCTGTAATATCTCCCTCTCGGCTTTTGTGCCAGATGGCTTATAAAGTTTAACATCATCTGCGTAGAGTTTGTGCTTTAGTGTTTCGGGTATAACGTTTTTAAGATCTAAGATTAATATACAGAATAGAAGTGGGCCTAGACATGATCCCTGAAGCACGCCCGAAGGACACACCCCATACCGACTAAAACTCTTGTTGACCCGCACACAAAACCTTCGATTCGTTAGATAACTTGATATACATGAAACAGTGTGCTTGTCTATATTTAAGTCAATTAGTTTCTGTAAAAGTTTAAAATGGTTTACTCTGTCAAATGCTTTAGAAACATCAAAATAAACACAATCAAATGCTTTCTTTTTTTAATATAAATTGCCCAATCTTGGACCATTTCAACTAGTTGCGTTGCTGTGGATTTACCACTTGTAAAGCTATGTTGCTGCTCGTCAAGCACTCCCTCAGACTGCATGAAGTGAAATATATGATCCACAAGTAATTTTTCAAATATAATATACACGCTATTGATGATTGTGCCACAGGTCTATAGTTATCAACATTCGACTTGGATCCCTTCTTATGTACAGGCGTAATTACGGATTGTCGGAAAAAATCAAGCACAACACCATCTTCATAGGATCTAGCATAAACTAATGAGAGTGACTCAGTTATAACATGTGCCACTTTTTTATAAAATAATGGAGGGATGCAGTCTGGGGTGAGGCTACATTTATATGGGAGTTGATTAATTTTCTTTAAAATATTATGTTCCGACACAAATAAATACGGACACCTTGATGACGTTGGCGGGGGGAAAGTAAGTGCTTTCGTTGAACCTGCTTGGGCCACGTAAACAGAAGAAAAGAAAGTTTTAAAAACATCCGCTTTGAAGATATCATCAGCGATAACCGCATTACCTGTTTTAAGTGCCGTTATATCCTTTTTTCCTTTAAGCGCTTATTGGCATACCTAAAAAACGACTTAGAATCTTTAAAATCGAGATTGGACTCTTCCAATACCCGAAGTCTTCTGCTTGCCTTACGCAATTTGGTCGCATACCGCGGACTCGGGTCTTTTTCAATAAGTGATTCAAGACTAGATATATACTCACGAAGCCTAGTGTTATTTTTAGACTTGCCGGTGCGTTTAGGAATAAATTCCTCGATCACAACGTGCATCTGATAAACAAAGCAATTATACATTTTATCTACGGTATCACAGTTTAGGAATATATATCTCCATGGAACAAGTGTCAGCTTTTCTATGATTTGATCGTAATCACGCTTAAATAAATTGTATCCTCCCTCCTCAATAGGAGGATATTCAGAATCGAATAAAAGATTAAAATAAATTGCGTTATGGTCTGAGGGCATCGGGGATTTAAAAACAGATATATTTTCTATTATATGTGAATCGGTAGTAAGAACTAAATCAATTATTGTTTCCCTAGGGTCTTCGTTTGGTGTAAAAGTTGTGCTGGTTTCATCCGACAGAAGACTGTTTGTATGACTAGATGAATCACTTGAACTTTATATTATATTCTGGTATTCCTTATGGCCATTCCTTGTAGATTGGGTCTCTTGCATCCCCTGGTGGACGCGTATTTCAGTCACTTGCTGATATAAACCGTTTGTTATACAAGCATTTGTAAAAGTAGCCTCCATTGTTTGAGAATCTAAAAAGGACACATTTTGCCAGTCAATTCTTGGAAGGTTAAAATCCCCAACAATTATAATTGGTTTAGCACTATCACATATGTTCTCAAAAGTATCACATATTCTTTTTATGCGATTCTTGCGTTCTGGCAGCGATCCAGCATTCGTAGCATAAAAACATGCTGTCCTGACTGAGCATGATTTTGAAAACACGTCCAGCGCTAATGCTTCAATATCATCATCGAACTTGACCTCACAAAACTTTAACGTTTTTCTAACTAACATACAGACACCACCTCCTCGAGAGCCCCGATCGCACCGAAGTACTGAATACCTATTATCACAGCTTAATTCACAATTTGTAACATGTCTCCCGCCTATACCTAACCATGTTTCGGTTATAAAAATTAATCAAAATTATGTAAGGCGGTATATGAATTGAGCAACTGAACACGATTATCCTTTCTAATCGAGCGTGCATTGAAATACAAACATTTTAGAGCGCAGTTAGCCACGGGGGGAGTGGGGGAGGCGGAACTGCTGGATTGAATGGGGCGATTAGTTTCGGTGGTAAAAGTGGAAAGTGATGCCAATCGTAGACCAGAGGTTCCGGGGTGGGGGACTGGATGGTTTCTAATGGATGATTGGAATATGGATTAATTTTCAGTTTTTGTGGAGGCATTAAATTGTCCCGAAAATAAGAACTTCGATCAGCCATTGTGCGACCGTCTTTATATGATAGCTGTACAGGCTCCAACAGGGCGGTTATGTTCAGGTGGTTGGCTATCTCACGAGAGATATACTGAGCGACCAACCGAGCGCCATGAATTCCAAAATGCAATCCATCAATATGCATATTTTTGGCTTTCTTTTGAATGAAACTAAAATTCTTAAAAACAATGGTACTCATATTCAATTTGCATTTCAGTTGTTGGTTAATAAACCTACCCTGTTCTTCGTATCCCATTGCAATGGGAATAGAGCACACAATTAGTCGTATATTATTTTGATAGACGAAACTGACAAGATCGTTAAGCGCGCATTCAATTTCAAACCATACCTCCGAAATTGAGCAACCTTTTTGTGCAGCACTATTTATCAAATCATTTAGTCCAGAATGGAGAATGGCTAGATTGAAACGGCGAGTATCACGGCGCAATTTAGCTAAGACATGTTTAATTGTTGTGCGCATAGTTGCTTCTCCATAACTATTAATATCGCAACGTTTGTCAACGTTCTTTATAGCGTTCATCACAAATGTCTTAACGCGCTTCACATTTGAAGTGCCAACCACTAAAGCGCCTCTGGGCAGTTCATGCTCCACTCTCTT
Organism: Dermanyssus gallinae; assembly: GCA_003439945.1. Classification (NCBI taxonomy): domain Eukaryota; kingdom Metazoa; phylum Arthropoda; class Arachnida; order Mesostigmata; family Dermanyssidae; genus Dermanyssus; species Dermanyssus gallinae. The sequence goes on along the minus strand of QVRM01004609.1, from coordinate 5,481 downwards.
CAGGTGTTGCGCGCCGTTTGAATTAGATAGTTCTTTTCGTATTTAACTCCTTCTTCTTCAACTTTGTCTCGTCGTCGATTGTTATTGTTTTGATGCATAGTTGACGTTTGTGCTGCTCCTCGCGTTTCCACTGCTTCTTCTGCGCCGCACGTTGATTTTTCGTTGTTACGATTTTCCGATCCCCTGTTGTCGTCTGCCCTCTGCTTTTCTCATCGTTTTCTTCTTCCTACACTTAATATGAGAATTGCAGTTTCAAATGTCCGACAGTAATTGTGTTTCTTGCGCACCAGAGTTAGTGGGCCCTCGTACCATTTCAATAGGCAGTAAAGAGAAGTAAAAATTAAGCAACTGCGTAAACGATATACCTACTAACAAATTAAAGTGCATTAAAGCTCGACGACTACGGCCTCATATAAAACCTAGAAATCAAAGCCTACGGAATATAATTTCCTTGTGCGTATATGCTCATAAATGCACTGTATCAGTCTTTGACTTTGCTAGCTACGGTAAAGGGTTAGTATTTAAAGCATATAGCCTAGTAGTGCATCGCAACTTTCTCCTTAATCAGTACTTTTCTATCTGGACGTTTATTCTCTGGTTGACGCAATATTTGTTTGCATATTGACTGGTGTTCCCAGTTTTAGTCAGGTAACTCAAACAGTTGCGCAAAAAGGAGAACATATTAGGCAACGACGCACAGAAACACTTGGTTGGCCCCTAGGGCACGTCCACTAGACAACCTCGACCGATCAAACAAAACAATCTTCTGTTTGAGAAATGTTCTTCGAGCACTTGATAGTGATGCGGTATACGTTCGATATGGTTTGAAAATATGCAATTGAAGCATGTATTCTATACGCATTAGCATTTTTATAGAGTGGGCTTTCGATGCCGGTTCTGCTCGCCAGCTGGCGTTATTTACCACACAACTTACTGTCATCCCTGCACTAACTGTCAACGTAATATATATATATATATATATATATATATATATATATACACATATATATATATATATATATTGTTGACAGTTAGTGTGGAGATATATATATATATATATATGTATAGCAAATATGCAAGCGATTTGCGCAAAGAGTTTTAGGTATACAAGACGGGCGCGGGTGTGGTGTATGTCTTGGTGTACCAGTGCTCGACGACGTGGTCTATCTAGCTGTAGCAGAAATACTTTTGTTGTATCGATGGCATAGGTATATAATAATAATAATAATAATAAATTGTTTTTTTTTAGTTGCCATTTTATTAAAAGGTTGCAATAATAAGGAAGAACATTCATGTGGTAGCCTGAATGATGAATGCTGAATGGATGAAGAATAATTGTATACCTTGCACAGGGTGACATCTTTTTTGAGAATGCAGCCTAAGAGTGTTTACTTTTTTTTTAGCTCTTGTAAATGTGGCATCGCTGTTTTATCCTATTGTATATATCAAAACCGCATAAACCGCTCGTTATATCCAATCTAACATATTGCCTATCTAAAGTTTTGCCTAAGGTCTACACCGCGTCGAATATATATATATATATATATATATATATATATATATATATATATATATATATATATATATATATATATATATATATATATATATATATATATATAGGGTGTTAAAAAATGTCTAAAAATTGATCATATGGATTATCGATTGCTCTACAATAAGAATTGTAGAGCTTGTTAAAGCAATTTTTTTTTAAATGGAACATGGTCTCTAAGAATTCTTGTTCCAGAGTGAGAGTTAATTTACTACGATTGTGACATTGGTGTTTTTGCCCGACATAGACACATAAATGTGCTGTTGCGAAACAACTAGTTATTCTATACAAAACTAAGCATATCGTCGTTTTCGTGAGAAAAGTCTGCTTCTTCCGAAGAATATATAATGCTGAGCAGAAGATGCAACATATTCGTTTTAAAAAAGAATTTGCAAACAAGAAGTTCTTTTTTTGGAGCCTTCCACGCCCGATACCTCAAAATCACAACCCTACGACCATTCAGACAAATGCACGTTTCATGACGATTATTTTGGGGTCAAATCTATGGCAATGCGGATTATAATTGTGGAGAAACTAAGATTTTTTGGAGGGCATTTTTGAGTGCATGCATAAATGACTTTGTCCCAGAAAGATTTGAAGAGCGATATAGGGCATTGTAGAAGTCGTTAAAAAAAATGTTTCCAGTGGAACATGGTCTCTAAGAAGTCTTGTTCCGGAGTGAGGGTGATATCACTAAAATCCGTGGCACTGGTATGAAAAAGTATAAAATCACAACCATACGACCATCCACAGCGCTAAAAGCTAGCACATTCAGGCGAAAGTGCATTTCATTACGATCATGTTTTGTACCAAATGCATGGTAATGCGAGCCGTGATTGCGAAGTAATCGAGATGGACTGCATGTATAAATGGTCTACTACATCAGATAAATCACTCTAGGTCATTTGTGGGTGCGTTCAATCTCGATATGCCCTTCGAAAAATCTTAATTGCTTCGGAACCACGGCTCGCATTGCCATAGGTTTGGTACCACCATGAAATGATCACCATGAAAAGCGCATTTGCTGAATGTGTTAGCTTTCGTGCTGTGAATGGTCGTAGGGTTATGATTTTGAGGTATTGAGCGTATCCTCTGGAGACAAAGGGAGAAACTCGACCTCCCAAGCGTAGCTTTCTCTTCGCTGGTCTGGCGCATCATTAAGAAAGTTCGCAGTCGATTCATACGACTTGTAAGTGAACGCTGCGATACATGTACAAATGCAATTGTTTTACCAAATGTTGATGATATTCGTAGTACAGAAGCCGACCTCGCGCGCTGTAAAGCGAATTATCGTCGCTCGCGATTAAAATCGTTTTTTTTTGTGTGGATAATTGCTTGAGGGTAGGATTATCTGTTCGATAAAAGTGTGTTGGACGAATGCATTTGTGAATAACCTGTTTCTTTGATGAGTAGTTTGTAAGGATAGGCCATTTATTTTCTAAAACTAGCTAAAGATTAAGTGGAATTGAAATCTAGCAGGAAACGCGCGCCAGTGGCCAGTAGGTTCATCGATGCGGCCTGCCGTGATGGTTACATTCGTTAATTCTAAGCTTTCTTTGGCAACAAACATCGGGCTCGTAAACAAGCACCGGCGTGTAAATTCGTGTTAGGAATTGACGCGACAACGCCTAGGATCCACTTATGAAAGAGCTTCAACTGATCCATTTTGTCCGAGAAGTCAGCCCTGCGTAATCTTAGAAGAAGTGTCTCAAAGTGAGTAACCAGAACTGCAAGCTTACTGCCTGCGGCGCTTCCACATTTTTAAAGCGTTTCTCGACTTGCTAAAACACACCTTCTGGGCGAACTGGCGGACACGCAGTAGTTTGAGGTTGTGCTTGTTCATAACCTCATATCATGGAAATAGCCTTTGTGCCACGTGTAAGTCGAGGTTGAACACACGAACACTCTAACAAAGTTAGGAATCACCAGCCATGTACAAATCACGGCACGCACCGTATCGCCGGAAACGGTGTTCATGTTACCCACTACGTATACACGCGCGCCTGTATACAGATATATTAAGCCACCCTTAGCTGCTGACATTCCGAATACGGACGCTGGCCATATAAAATAGTCAGTGCTACAGCTAGCCTACCTAGCGTATAAAGTTCGTATTATTCTTGCTATGGTCATTATTGTTATTACTGTTAATAGTATTATTATTATAGCTGGCCGTTATCGTCGTCATCACCATCGTCATCGCCGTCGAAGTCGTCGTCGACAAATCTATCAACATCGAAAAGATGTGCTCCCACTCTCTCAATTGGTTCGCCTGAGCTGTTACAGCTCTCTAAATCCCGACTCTCCGCCGACACCACTGTGCCCCGGTCGTCCCGGCTGTGCCCCGGTCGTCCCGGCTGTGCCGAGCCAGCCGATGCTCATTGTGCTACGGTGCTTCCACGTTTATTTCTTCATCCAGGTCGTTTGGCTCATTTGCCCTTTTTGCTGTCTTGACATCTGTTTGTTGTTTCCTGTTTGTTCTCTGTATATATATATATATATTATATATATATATATATATATATATATAATATATATATATATATACATCTCTCTCGTTTCTTCCGCTAAACTTCTGTGTCTGCGCCCTTCTCTGCTTTTTGTTTCTGTTCCCTGTGTCGTTTCCGGCATTTATAGTTTCGGAGTGCGGCCGAATGTAAATGTCGTCTCCGTCAATGCAAACGATGCCAGGGCGGAGGGGGGCGGACGCAGGTCACGAAGCTCGAGTCGTGTGCCGATCAGCCCGCTTGCACGCCGATCCGATACAGACGGGAGCAGGTCGAAATTTTATCGGCTAGCCCCAAATTATTGTCGCGGGTGGGGAAGGAGGCAGGCTTCAACGCTGCTACTGCTTTTGCTGCTTTGATACTGCAGTTGTATAGCAACGACGTCCTTGCGTGCACGTGCCTTCGTTAGGTAGATACACGAACGACGATGAATACAAAAGCAGCGAGGTCGGATACCGGAGAGCGTCAGACTGCATCAGCGACGATTACGGCCGAAAGATTACGGCCGCACTAAGATTCGTTCGAGGCTCCGGCTTGTTATCCTCGGATGGCAGGATTTTAAGTGTTTGGCTCTCTGGGCGCGATTCCTGTCAACATTTACACACACTGAGCATTTTTGAGTCAGCCACTAATAGTTGATACACGCCAACGGACATCACAAGGTTGCAGTGGTTAGGCCAACCTAAAGGCTCACCTTAATGCTGAAGTAATTGCCAAGACCTGGGGCCGCGTTTGGATCATTCCCGATGGCATGGCTAGATTTGGGACAGAATTTAATGTTTGAATTTGTTGTTTTCTAATTGCATGGCAATCCAAATGATAGCTCGCGAGATTGACGAGCTTGATATGTGACAAGAAACAAGGTTAAATGTTAGACTGTAGTCGTCGAACTGTTTTTTCAACAGCACCGACATAATTTGCCATCTTGCTGAGGCATTTTCTAAAATGATTTAGGTCAAGATTGTCGTGGATTCCGTACGGGTACATCGTGTAAATGCACCATGCAAGTACGAGCCCTCTATATAGAAATGTATTTTTTAGTGCTAAAATGGGAATGTACGTAAAATTAATAATTGTACCCCCCCATAACGTAACAGCTTTTAATGTTTATGACGAATGCACAAAGTTTCTGGCGCTGATGACCTGCGTAAGGTGCCCAGCATGAAGCGGCGTTTCCGCGTTACCTTAATTAACAGACGTTGGTGAACGAGTCCTGCAAACTGCTGGTCATTGGTGCCTAGCTTGAACCGCTCAACGATTATGCCTATCAATCGAGTCATTGATCCAAAAAAAATCCGTACGTAATAGGTACGATCTTCATGTCGAAGAGCGCAATAGCGGTGCGCACGAACATCACTTGTAGTTTTTTGATCAAGGAAGAAGCAATCAAAGCCTTTCTAACTCGTTCGGAGATATATATAT
>QVRM01004608.1:0-23130 GCA_003439945.1 Dermanyssus gallinae | reverse complement strand
ATACTTTAATGAATACGCTTCTTTTTTTTGCTATTCGCTTTTTCTATATATGCATATGCGAACAAAACGACGATGACAACAACACTGACACGGTAATGAAAACTTATTACGACGACAAACAACTTCGATTATCAACGGCCATAATAATGATGGTTAATCATTACTACCATCAGGTATTGGCGAACATGAAGCACCAGGAAGAAGAAGAAGATGCCCTGCGAAAGCAGACGGCGCGAGAAGCGACAGCGATCATGACACGCGAGCGGGTGTCTGAAGAATTGCGTGAACGGGCACAACAGCCGCGTGTCGTTTCACAGGAGGAGTTCGACCAGATGCTTGAGATGAAACGGAAACAGATCGAGCACATGGCCAAGGTCCTAAACCAGACGCATAAGGAGATGGCCATTCTGCAGGAGCAGAACCGCGATCTCGAAGCTATTGTCTCTAAAGGTGTGTATCTGTTCGAGCTAACTGAATAAATAGTCTCTATACCTGCCAGTACTGCCTGTGACACGCGCGAGCATTTTTAACAGTTCTGCAATCATACATCAGTTGCACACGCTGCCCCTGTGTGCACGGTATATATATATATATATATATATATATATATATATATATATGCGTACGTGCATATGCATGCAATGCGGTTAACGTCATGCGAAAGAATTCGTGTAAATTCCTACTTATCAACAAGTTTGTTCTTCTGCGGTTTAATACTGGATTGTGCAATAAAAGGCGAAATGAAGAAGAAGACCGACCTGATCCGCGAGTTGGAAGAACTTCGGCTGGTGAAAGACGAACTTACCGAGCAGATTGGCGTACTGCACGCTTCCCTCGAACAGGAGAAGTCAAAGGTCCACCAGCTTACCCTCGAGCTGCAGAAGAAACGCTGAGTTACCACTTCTTCCGGCCTGGGCAAGCGGACCACATTTTGGAGCGGTCTGCCCCGGAGCCGGCGGTCGACCCGGCAAGGTCTGCTATCGCATTCGTGGCGGGTGTGGGATTTGTGCAACGGCATCATGCTGGCTTGTCGTGAAATTATACACAGAACAGAAAAAATAGACGTTACGCCTAGCAGCGAAGATGGATGAAATCCCGGGATTCGTGAGATTGTTTGTATGTAGAGAGAATAATCCACTATTACTGCGCATGGTTTCAATGGGAACGTTTATGGAGTGAAAAAAGAATATTTCTAGCTGTATTGCTATAATCATCAGCCTGTCTTGATTGACTTTCGTACATATATATATATATCTATATATATATATGTGTGTGTGTGTGTGTGCACGGTCTAATAATTAATTTCACTCACCGTTTCTTATCTCAAATTAGCCGGAAGCAATATACCGAATAAGCACAGTTTGCCTATTATTGACGTCTTACTCCCGCGTAGATGAAGTCTTTCCGCCAGTCAGTCGACGAAACAAATCAAAGCGATTGTAGCAGTGGACACATGGCCAATATATGGACGTCGCATTACGACAGAGCATGCGCGCGTCAATGCATTTCAGATCAGGTGCATACCTCGATATCGCTTTTAGCGTGACATACATGCATATGTATGTATTGTTATTGCCTGAAACTGAGTTACGCTTTCCGCCTCGAAGTATATAATTAATAATTTATTTGTATTAAAAACTATGTAGGATTAGGATATAGGGGCGGACAAGCCCGAAACGCCGATCCAGTCAGCACAGATTCTCATTACTGCGAACTCCTTAACGCTTCTGTTGCTTACGCAGTGAGTAGAGCTTCTAGCCAGCGTACGAGACATATGATGGGTGGGGGAAAATACAGCCAAATCATGAAGCGAAAAAGCAATGGGTTCCAGCATTGCTACGATCACATATTCAACTTCCTGCAACGGGTGAAGTGTAGACCTGCGTTTTCCCACTGTCACGTGCTGCAGATAAAAGATGAAGCAAAGGCAAGGGAAAGAAATAGCGGTAAACTCGTAGAGACAAAAAGATGTAAAAAACAATCGATGTCATGTTAATACATAAGTGACATATATATATGTAAGATTTGCTGTGTTCTCTCTATGTGGGTGACACCATGCACCCATTTACGTCTGTGTTCTGTAAGCGATCCGCTAGGGGGCGGCATCATTAGTGTAACCGACTTGCGATCAAAAGGTGCTATTAGGCTCACGCGCATCTGTACCACGGTGCATTGCAAGCTTGCAGATTAGGATTATTGTTCGGTCACGGCAACGTGATCTTTCAGCTGTCCGCAAACTGGGACCGCAGTCAGACCGCATTTGTAATGTAGTATGCCGCTGAGATAATCCCGGACGAGATCAGAGGTTCCGTCAGCTGCCCCACCATCCGTTCTGCCAATCCTGCTACAGCTGAACTTGGCATCACGTCGACCTACAGGAGAGAGAGATCGAGAGGGATTGCGTTCCGCCGAACACATAAGAGGTACTTGTAGATAGTCGGTATGGTTGGTGGCTCTCAACGAATAGTTGCATCTGTGGCTAGAATGGTTAAAAAAGAGTGTTTATGTTTCCTACTGTACCAAACGTTTCTGCGGCTGATGTGTTCCTCGACTCGATTAGGCCTCACTGACTTAAATCAGCGCTTTCCTTTGAGCGCCTTTTTATTCAGTTAGTTCGTCTCCTAATTCCTGCTGGCTCGTCAATGAGCAAAGTAAAAGTACCCTACCTAACACCAACGTTTGATCACCTGGTACTGTATACATAAAGCCATACTTTGGACGCACTGCATTTAAAACGTACATTCGCGTGCGGATGGTGACACTGGCTACTTTCAATCGACTGTCTCTAAGTGCCGTCTCGGACCTGAGGAAGAGGCCATCGCTCGCGTAAATGTTTGTGCATACACTCAAGGTCGGCTCTCAAACCAGAGGTAATCAATGTAGTAGTGCGTATTACTCAGCCTCAAAATAGTCTTTTACACAAACATGGTTTAATACAATGTACGTCATTTTGAACTAAAATCTAAAAAGGTACGTTACTTTAATCTAGGAAAATAACGATTGGATGGTCAGGGAAGAACAGAGACGCACGTTACGGCGGCCTATGCGTCATGGTCACAATCTTGCTAGTTGTGAATCTTAACCGTGACATACTTGGCGAATACCTTGTCAGTAAACGTAAACATTCTCGGCTGCTTCGCTACTATCTGTCCAGCGCGTGGTTTGGAGACAGACGTGCAGACAATACTTATAGATGATAATTACTCTGTGTTAAATATATTATGGTCATACGGAGCTCAATGACATTTGTTAGTCATTTTAATCTACTAAACATACACTGGCTAGCATAGTTCGATCCATCTGACTGAAATGGGATCAGAATGCATAATCTGCTGCTCCGACAATGACGTACCACTATCAATCTATTCGTCTACATAGATGTCTGGATCTCTGTCTACAATTGTTGTAGACACTGCCTCACCGAAGCTTAGGGCAGTGTCGTCAAGGTATAGGTACGTGTTAACCTCCTCGATAAGCGCCCCGGTGCGGACCTATTGGACTATCTTTCCATCGGAATTGGAGTGGGGTTACGTTCAGAGGCAGTTTTCTAGTTCCGAACACAGCTGATCCTTTGACGAGCAATTTGTAGCGTTTGGACCTTACGGACTGTTCTGTTCTCTCAGTGCGGACCGCCGCTTGCAACACGCTACCCTCAACGACGTCTTGACGCGAGCTCTAAGATGCCCGTGTGTCCTAGAACCTTACGTGGAAGCTCAAAAGATAACAAGCGTTTCGATGCCCAGACTTTAGCCCGTGTCTGGCATGCTACCCTGGCTGATTTAACGCCCTCCTATGGTCGGCCGCGGTGCAACCCGGGTACCGCGTATATATATATATATATGCATATTTATAGTACCCTAATATTTTAATTTCGTTTTGTGGGATCTTACCGCCATACGCGACTTCATCGATCTTAAAAATATCTAAATGAATGCTCGACATCTACGACGCTCAAGGTAGACTGCGTGTACTTGTTGAATCTATCGGTATTCCCATTCCGAGCGTGTACGCTATATATTTCCAATCAGACAGTTTAAGTACAGCAAGGACAAGTATATATGTGATAGAAAGTAGCCTTGATTATTAAGCTCCACTTAGAACTAAAACCTGAGAACGAAGTAAGATGGACGGGTCTTTGGCACCGAGTCATCGGCAGCTAAATAAATACAACTTTGTCACTACAAAGAAGTACGATAAGGCAATCTGCAGTAAACCCTGCGAGCGCCATAATACCGTAGAGGTATATACTAAATTTGAGGCTATATTTATATATATATATATATATATATATATATAAAGTGCGGCTTATTCTCTTTTCTCATATATTTCAATACAAAGTCCGCTACCGGTAGCAGGGGGACTCCTTACCACCGCCTCCGTTTTGTCTGGGCATCAACGATCTGATATATTCCTTCAAGAGCCCGCTGAACCTCTGGTACCTTGACGATGGTCTATTAGGAGGAAACGCTTATACAGGAGCCGAGGACATTCGACGGGTCCTTTATTTCGGTGTAACGTCTGGGTTAGAGTTAAATCCAGCCAAATGCGAAGTATGCATACTCGGCACTACCCATGAAGCTTTCTCTGATATTCAGTTACTCCACGACGTCCTGCCCGGCTACAAGGCGACCGCCAAGGACAATCTGGAGCTAGCCACTTTGCACCAAGGGCTTACAGTAGCAATCGAGCGCTGGAGATTAAAGCTAGAAAATGCCACCGCTCGCCTTCCTCTTCTAGGAGCTCATCGGAGACTCTTCTTTCTCAGGTCCTCTTTCTCTTCCTTAAGACTCATCCACCTTCTTCGAGGAGCTGACCTATCTAATCGGGCCGACGACTTGCAAGCGCTCAACGAGTTGATACTGTCTACCCTTGAGGCCCTGGTAACACATCTCTACCACCTAGCGCACGGCAACAGGCATTACTGCTCGTCTCTAAACGGGGTCTCGGGGTTCCGAATTTAAAAACCCTGGCCGGTTCTGCCATGTCTCATCAATGCTAAGCGCAGAAAACAGGGCAATCCTCCTTTTAGATACACCAAGGGTCGGCCAATTTAGAAGCCATTTAGCCCAGCTTCAGGAGAATCTGGAGGCCCGGTGCGGAGGCAGGCCTGACAACGTGTTGTCCCAACGTGACTGGAGCTCCCCTTTGCACGCTGAGATACAACGTCTCTTTATTGAAGCTGCCGCCGACACGACCAGAGCTCGCCTTAACGCCGTGTCCGCCAAGGATTCAGGCGCCTGGTTACACGCGCTTCCCAGTGCACCCAGAGGTACCCATCTTGATGACGAGACGATAGCAGTAGGTCTCCGACCAGGGTTAGACCAGTTAGCCCTCACACGTGTCAATGTGGTCACCCCGTCGACAAACTGGGATCATGGCCTATCATGTATCATCAGCGCAGGCCGAGGCGCTAGACATGCCTCTATCACTGAGACCTTCAGCAGAGCCCTTAGGTCATGCGGTCGTCCGTGCATCCTTGAACCCTCAGGCCTTTGCGCGGAGGACGGCAGAAGTCCAGACGGGATGACATGTGCACCATTCGAGCGAGTCAAAGTGCTGAATTAGGATGCAACCGTTACTGACTTCCTAGCATCTTTTATGGTCGGTGGCGGTGCATCCGAAGCTGGTTATGCAGCCCACCTTGCAGAGACCAGCAAGCTAAGAAAATACTCATCATTTGGGTATCCCCACGAATTCTGGCCTCTCCGTTTGAGACCTTGTGTGCTCCTGGTGATCGGACCAGACAGCTGGTCCGCAAAGTCGGCACTTTGTTAAATAGGTAAACTGGTGATAGCAGATCTTCGTCCTTTTTAAACAACGTCTGGATCTTTACATACAACGTAGAAACGCGGCCTCCGTTCGGGGCACACTTCTGAAGTGGTTTCAGCCTAGCCTAGACGAAGCGGACACGTGATAGTCACAATACACACCCGCTAGGCACATTGGCATAGCTAATCTTCCGTAATATTTGTCCCACATACATATTGTAATAAACGAAAAATAAATGATCTCAATTTTACTTCTAGTTTGGCCAGCTCAATAAGTTCAATTGCAGCTGTGGTTTGATGCCACAGCTTCATTATTATGCTTCATTTAACGAACCACGACTAGTGCTTTTGCACTCTCACGCTTTTTACTCTCGCCAAATAAATAGACCACTTAGTAGTTATGTTTAGCATTATATATACAAGTATATTATTTTATATATATATAGACTTTTGTAATGCTTGTTTTATTATATAAGTAACTAGTATACTTGCCAGTATTTCCGGTGTGCCGACAGCACAAAGGCACAATAAGAAAAATTGCCTTAATCGTCTACAATATTAACGATAGCACAACGTCAACAGCGCTACATCCGTTCCAACAAATCCGCTCGTTGTATTCTTTCCGCGCTTTATATTTGCGCGCTAAATGGTGGTATATCAATCAAATTAAGATGTAGCTATAGTCGAAGTAGCCGAAATATCAACGAACCCAGTAACGGTTAATAATAGTAATTATTATTATTATTATGATTCGGCAATAAACATTGGCACATATTGCAAACAGTCCCATATACGAGTATGCTCCCTGTGGAAAAATAGTAGTACGCTACTTGAAAAAGCCCACACTACCGGCCCGCGCTTGCAAGGAGTTCCCCTGCTGCGATGTCAGTGTGTGCAACCAGATTTTTCAGTTAGTCGGCCAAAAGAATAATAAAATAAAAAAAAAACATTTGTGTCAGACCGTGTTCAACAATGTTCCTAACCTTTAATAGTGAAGCAAGGCTATACAGTGTTTATAAAAGCTCAACATACAATTCACTGAGTCTTCTTAGACCAAACGTCTGATATGGTTATTCATTCCCTTCTGCTTTTCAAAGAAACTTAAACATGTACACCTGCCTCTATAAGCCTTCCATAAGCTTGCACTCCCCCAAACAAGACTGTAGTATGTACAGCTTCTCTTTCTAGGGGCTTCATCTTGCAAAATACAGAAAATAGGAGTACAATATTGACTTTTGCGAATGATCTCTTGAAATAACGACATATTCCTTTCTTCCACCTATTGTGATAGGAATAGCTGCTCGCGGTCGTCGCTGGACGTGTTTTGTTTCCCTCCATAAATATATTTTCTCATTGGTGGTAATGCGGCGTTCGTACAACGGGTGTGTACCGCAACGGATAGAGTGCAGTTTCGAAAGTTCCCTGGGTTTTTTCCACAGCGCTTACTGTCTTGGAGAATCTCGTTTGCTAATATCCATAACCGGGCATTCCACACCGTACGATTGGCGTATCTTAATTGTTTCGAACTACGACACTAAATCACAAAACAGCACAAACCGCGTCTCTCTTTGTGGTGACAGTGAAGCGGCTTAAGTGTGCTTAAAGTTTGAACTTGACTGTGCTCTACGATTGCCACAAAATATGGTAGTATAGGCTTTCTCTACCACAATTGACATCCTCGTACTTTCTTGTTCTCGAGATCACCTAGAGTATCTTGACCAAGTACTTGGCTTGCTCATGGCTGGGTTCAAGAAGCATGTCCTAATAGCCGTCACGATGAATATTGCATAGCGTGAGCCCCTGACAACCCAGAAGCGCGTGCGCAAGGGCGATCCGACGAACTCATCTTTTAAGAGGCATATATGTAGGCCTGTAGGGTCGCTGACCCCCTGGAGAAGCCACTCTACCGTGTATACACGTGGCGCTGAAAGCACTAGGTGACAGCCCAGTAGCATTTACCTGTATAGTTAGACGAGAGACAACTGCATTTACAAAATGCTTTTGCGTCTTCTAGCGGGGCGTCTCTCATGCTTTCTTGAACTGCACCCTGTTATAGCGCAATAGCAACGACTTCCGTCTCGGCCACTCGATATCGACGGCATTCCCCGAATTGCTTTAAGAGAGAAAACTTCAATCGGCGTTAAACATCTGCCGCCATATGCCGTGCTCGTTGACTATAAATCGGCCTTTGACACGTTGTGACCGACAAGCGGGCCGGTGCTGCAGTGGGGCAACGGGTCATTCACCTGCTCACGTCATTCTTTCGGTTGAACCCAATCACACTCGATGATGGGGTAAACGAACATCACACCTCTGAGCAGGCAACGGTATCCCCGGGCAACGGGAGGTAACTTGAGCCCCTTGCTTTTTACGGTTCTCTTAAAGGACCTATGAACCCTCATACGGGATCTTTGCTCGTGCATGCACATCACTCTGCACTCGGATGACCTTGTAATCCAAGGCCGTGTATACGTCGACCTAAAGAGACGTCTGCGATTACTCGTGACGTTCAGCACACAGAACAGCTTTACCATCAATGTCAACAATCCATTAAGTTGCGCTTGGGGGCCGATTGCGACGATCGGACACATTTTCGTTAGATGGATCCCCAAAAGAATTTACTTCCAAGTTGGTCTACCTCGGCGTAATACTCACCCCTAGCGGCACCTCCTTTGCAGCGCACAGCTTTCGTTTGGTTAGCCGTAGCACAGCCGCTAAGGCACCTATTGTATGTCCCCAAGAGCTCTCTGTCAAGATAGCCCTAATTCTCTTAACCGTGAAGGTCGCACCGGTGGTCTCATATGGCGTATGTGAAATATCTTTTGGGTAACGCAGTCTGGATAAAGTGAAGGCAAATTTTTCAAAATGGGCTCTTGGACTTCCCTAAACTGCCCAGAGCCTTGGCAAATGACCTTGATTTTTAAGCAACACTTAGAATACAAGAAACCCGGTAACGAAGTAATGAACGGGTCTCTGGCTCCAACTCATCAGCATCTAATAAATAGGTATTTACTCAATCTAAGGCTACTAAAACATTGAGAATTGACGCGATTAGTTTCAGAAGACCCCAATACTTTTAAGTTATCCCTAGCAGTTATAATGGAAACAGCGATGGCAGAGGAGATGACGTGAGTGAGCTGGCTGAAAATAATTCAGGTCTGCTCCGTTCTCTTACTAGAAATTACGATTATAGCGCCGAGCGTTTTTTTAACACTAACAAACTAATTTGCTTTATTTCAGTTTTTATTAGTAGTCCCATTTTTAGGTTTCGATATACTGGTTATTATTGGTAGCCATAGGCTTCAATACTGTCCGTCCAACTGTGAACGTGTGCAACTACCCGCTAGTTCTTATATTAGGAAAAAGTCTTGTTGTCTGTCTTCTGGCGAGCCTACGGAGAGATATGACTCTTTAAATGACATAGATAGTTCTCAATCAACTCGCCAATTGGAATGCAGATACGTACTCACGTACCCTGGTTGGGCTTATCTAACTATATGATAACCAGTAAGACTGATCACGCTACACAGAGCCTAAAAGTAGGACCATGCGACGCCTTTGTCTCTGATCTCGGACTACTGGCTATATAAACGTCCGCCGCCACGATGTATCCGTAAACGTGTCGACTGAATGCACGCAAAACGTATTTAAAAAGAACATGGACTTCACTTGCAAACGCGCTGCAATTATATATCGATTAAATACGCTCGACTTTACCCTCTCTCTCTCTCTCTCTTGATATGTTTGAGTGTGTCTGTCCTTACTTATTTATTATTAAAACAACTATGCGAACAGAAAGAACAACTAGACTATCGGTGGATGATGATAGAGCAAGGCCTGCCCTTGCGCAGACTGTGTAAAAGAACCGGTTTGGTGCCAACCTAAAACAGAAGTTTTTAAAGGTGGTCATAAACAGAAAGAAGGTCGAACCTTCCATTCGAGGCGTGTATGTCACGGGCCATCACCGTCCATATTGCAAGAAAGAACGTTGTACGTTTACATCATTGAATTGCGTGCGCGTGCATTTGTGAACCAGAGCAACAAAGATCTATATATCTTTCTCTTTTACTGAGAGAGAGATAGATCTTAGTTGTTTCTTCCCGTCTGCCTACGTCCGAACTATATCGGCGGATGGGACTCCGAGTTCCACGGGGTAACCTTGCGGTCCTTCCACACGTATTGGCCTTTCGGGTTATCGGCATGGCTCGGTGGCAACATGGCCAGCCAAGCAGGGGCGTCGGCGCCCTCTTCGGGCGTCAACGGGCCTTTGTGGCTGGTCATGTCCGTGTCGACATAGCCAGGATGCACGGCGTTCACAATCAGGTCCGCCCGTTGGTCGGCGTCGAACTGCCGCTGTTGGAGGATGCACAGAGCCGTCACGAGCACCTTAGACACATTGTACGCCGATGTGCCCCAGCCGTCCTCCTTGTTGGTGCCCGCCTTTGCCGCGGCCACGAACTCATTCGCCAGAGCTGTCAGCTGATCCTCGGTGAGATCTGGTGCTGCAAAACGCGCCTGAAAAAGTGGGTAGTTTTAATGTGTCTGCAGTGCTGCTCTACGGATGGCCATACTACTACTACCACTTTGAATTACTTTGCCAGGCCGAAACCACCAACCACCGTTTGTTTTGCTTAAAAACGCCATCCATTCATCAGCTACACGCAGGCCAAATTTCGCTTTGATAGTGGTAGGCGGAGTTTATCTTTTGAGTTTGGTTCAGAGAAGAGTTGATGAATAAAACTAAATTCGATTGCGATTTTTGAGGAGTCGTAATTGCATCAGGTTCTATGTTAAAAACCAGATCGTATGTTCTAAAGTGGTGGACAATTGTTACGAACTGCGTATGGTGACCAAACCAGTGTCCCTAAGCACTGTGTATTCGTTATATCGTCGGTTTCGCAACGGACGTGAAGAGACCGAAATTGATCCTTGTTTGTAAAGGCCTTTGGCGTCAATAACAAAAGAAAACGTTAAAAACTTCATGATTGTACTCAACACATCGCTGAATTTCTACCAGGGAGGTAGCTGGTAAATTGGAGATATTTTATAGATCAGTTGTAACAGTCTCGATCAATATTTTGGGCGTCAGAAGGCTGGAGCAGTTCGTTCCAACAATGTGTTTCGATGTTGGAAAAAGATCTTCTCAAACTTCCACGCATTTTTGCGGGTGTACGTTAAATAAGGAATACTACTGCGAAATTTTAAGAGAATTGGTGAGAACGTCCGACGCACGATTCTTGAAGCCTAGACAAACAACTCTAAGATCCTCCATTACGACAACGCACCAGCACACACATTGTTACTAACATTCCTGATTATTTAATGATTAAAAAATATAATTCTATACTCTCGCAATCTCGCTATTCGCTAATTGGCTCCTTGTGACGTTTTCCTTTTCCCACAGATCAAAAATTGTAAGGAGACAAAGTTTCGAGACTATAAAGGAGATCAAGAAAAATTCGCGACTCAACTCAATTCCAAAAGACGCGTTTAAAAAATGTTTCGAAGAGTGGAAAAAAGTGAAGGGCTACTTGAATGCACAAGTGCATTTAAGCCGGCCGTAGCTATTTTAAAAGGAAATAAAAATACTTCGGAAGATTAAATAATGAAATAGAAAATTAAATAAAGTAGTAGAAGATTAAATAAATATAATGTTTTTATAACTATATATCCGAGCTTCTCAATCCACCATCGTATATATATATGTGCATATATATATAAATATATATATGGTTTACCCGAAGGGTCGAGGACGGAATTCTGCTGAGATGTCCGCAGCTCGACGAGACGTGCACCACCCGAGCGTGTGGACGCAGCAGCGGGTATAACGCGTGACACACGCGAAGAATGCCGAAGTAGTTTGTGTTGACCGTTTCCTCTGCCTGTTGAGCGAACGGAGCCGTAGAGTCCTGTTTGAATGCAATGCCGGCATTATTGACAAGAACGTCAAGGCCACCGTATGTGGTCTTCAGGAAGTCGCGTAGCTTGTCGACTGAAGCCGAGTCGTTGACGTCCAATTGATGGAACACTGGAGCTGTGCCGCACTCTTTCGTGAGTTCCTCGACGGTCTGTTTTCCTAGAGCTTCGTTCCGAGCCGTAAGTAGAACGTGTCCCTAGGAGTGACAAGGCAAGCAAGAGTTGCAATATTCAGACAGATATTTCGGATAAAATCCGAGTTTCTCTCTTTGAAGTTGTGAATCATGCACCTAGTGAACTGCTCGCCACGTTATACACTCTACCTATCAGTACGACGATTGACACATCGCCGTTAGTTTTTCATAAGATATTACAACTCACTCACTTTCAACTGGAATGAATGGCTATTTTTTGTTAAGCAGCGAGCTACACTTTCTTCCAAACTCTCTTCATCCTTATGCAGGCTCATTTCAAGCGTGCGTTGTACATGCGTGGTTGTATTGTTCTCACAGCTAGCTATCACTACAAGAAAAAGTTACACCAGTCTCTCGTCGTATTTCTAAAGCAGAAGTTAGTACAAGCGTGTCCCGGCTATAACAGTAAAGCGGCAGTAAAGTGTGTGTGGACACAACGTGTCATGCAGAGAGAGGGTAGTGGCTCCTAACCCTATATTGAATCAAAAGTAATCCCAACCTTAATTCATAACAAAACAACAACAACAACAACAACAACAACAATACCAACAACAATAACAACAACAACAGAATGCTTCTCGTAGCGTGTAACGAGACATTCAGAGTAAGCAATGTATATGAATGATGTGATGGTGCGCCGTATAGCTCACAGCGCCCGAGCAGTCAGGCTAGAATAATAATCAATTAATAAGTGAATCAATTAATGAAATCATCTAGCCACCGATCGCAGCAATGTCGTAATTATATTCGCAAAGTTCAGCGACAAAACAGCTCAACTCGTTTCTCAAGTCCAAATCTCGGTGCCACATACCGGAACAAGCTCGCCCCAGATGTGGGCGCAACCTCTTCTTTGACAATATTCAAACAAAATGCTAAGCAATACTATTTAGGTACCTTGCTCGAATATTAGCCGAACGCGATAGCATAGTCATAAAGACAATGAATACAATTATAAGAAGACATGCAATATAACGGCTTCATACTAGCATTTGATGGCTTTGAGGAACTGTGAACCTCTGCACAAAAGTAAACCACTCATGAAAATAATAAAACCTATCTATCTATCTATCTATCTAACTATCAACCAACCAACAGATTGTACAAATATTGTACTAGTGGAAGGGGGGGGGGGGGCGGCGGAACGAAGAACCCGAAGTGAAGTCCGCCTTAATGCTAGCTGCATTACAAGTCGGGTTAGCTGGCGATCAACACTTAACTGTTACCCTTCTCATCAGAAATGGACAGAATGGCGGCCTAGAAAAATCGCTCTAGTTTCCATAGCTTCACATAGTCAACGCGACAATTTGTTTGGACTCTTATTTAATAGCACAGCTGCGGTGTAAATGCGGCCTTTTTTCGCACCCGAGAAAGGCTACAAGTGTAAATTTATGACCAGCTAGATATGCGAGCTAGCTGCCTTTAAAAGTAGAAGACTAGGCTATGGCGCAGGATCTAAACCAAATGTAATGGTGTATGCTCTGTTCGAAGGGTATTCAAACCTAATTAAATGGTACTACATAAGCCTAAACAAGCCGATGGCCGACATGCCAGAAAGTATCATTGTGTTTTGCAATCTCTCTTTATCTCTACGTCTTTCTGTCGGACAAACATTTGACGCTAATAGTTTAGAAAATACATGCTCTGTTAGGTCTGGGTTGTATCTCCCGTTGGAGACGTCGCCAGTGAGCCATATTCATTCAAATGACCTTGATGCCCAAAATCAATAACTGTCTAAGTATGCAAAACTTCGCACACGCCAAGAACGCAAACATGAATGAATTGATTTTGATCGCTACCATCTACGTCCACCTTTGATTTCTTCCATCTGGGTCTATCCATCGTCTGAGGAGTTTTTGCTTGTCATTGAGCCACTATGTCAACAGTTACTATGCGCCGATTCAAAACGGTGCAAACTCACTACTAAATCAGACAGGTAAAACAGGCATTCGCAATATCTTATTTCCTCCATTGTTCACCGATTCAGTTAATAATAACCTTAGTTCAGGTATAGAAACATAATGTATACAATGTAAAGCATAAAACAACAATAAACCAGGATATAAGTAACAGCTGTAGCGCAACGAATGAATATCTACCAAATCTGACTTTTGGATCCTGCATGATTGTTGGTTATTAATAAGATGGAAGCGCAGTCACTTTTCCTCCATTGAATCAAAAACAACGCGGAAAGCAAACTAGTTCGTAGATAGAATTATCTCATTCTAGAGAAACATCGACTCTAAATAACTGACATGCAAATCAGTTGCTCTAACATGAATACGTTTGCCTTAACCGAGTTTATCCTGTTCTTTAACGCCCCACAAGTTACCCTGTCATATCTCTCTGTCCTGCGTGAGTGAGAGAGCCTCTTAAACGTCCCTAGATAAGCCGTAGGGGGACGCCGTGCTGTTTTACAGCTAGCACATTTTACGGCTTTACGCACTCGCTGCCATGACAGATTATTATTCTCCATTACTCATTCCTACTCTAGCAGAGTTAAAAGCCAAACCGAGAGGGAATCTTTTTGCCAGTTGTATGTATTAGCAGATTGTTGGCTGCACTTTCTTATGTGTTGTAGTTGAGGTAGGGTGTATTATAAGCAATGACGAAAGGTGGCTTTGTTAGTATTTGTCTAAAAATGTTATATTTCATTCGTTTATTTGCTTGTTTACATTTTGTTTTTACATTAGTTATTTGCACCGCACAACACGACCCGTGTATACAAACAAGCATTACAAACGCGTTCATCTCTCTTTCACATTACCTTGTAGCCTCGTTGGAGAAGATGTTTGACGATTGCTCGGCCAATACCTTTGTTGGCTCCGGTTACTACGGCAACACGCGTGATATCCGACATGATTATAACGATGATGATGGCAGTGGTTGCGTATTGGTAGTCTTGGTAGAGATGCCGATGCGATCGTTGTATCCGCACGACTGAAATGTTGTTTGTTGTTAGGTACAGATGCTAAAAACAACTTCCTTAAAAAAAAAGGTTTTTAATTCTAGGTAAAGATGTAGCCGCCTTCGTCTAGCAGCCCGTAGCTTCAGAGGCAGCAAAAATGTATCCGGGTAAGAATACAGTAAGAATGTATCCAGGTCACGTCAGTAGTGCTATTTCTAGCTGCAAGAAAGCGCCAAGATCTCGCCAAAGTATTGGTGGTCAAAAGCCACCGTGACAGTCAACCACAGCACAACACAGCCGCCTGCATACAACAAGTGTGGAGCCGCTCGGGCCAGGTAGAGCCGTCGTCGCCTGACCGACTTTCTCACTCACTCACTTACTGTAGTTTAGCCGCTGATTTAATGACGGACGAAATGAAACTGAACGCTCTCCTTCCTGTTTGTTTGGTCTGTGCGTAGAAAGCAGCGGCGGCAGCGGGAATTGTTTGCGCGCTTTAATGTGCGGGCCGGGCCGAGCCGGGCGGGCCCCTTTCTCTATCCATGGCGACGGGAAGGCGCCGGCGGCATACACTTGACCGGGCCACGGGCCACCGAGTCGCATAGAAGCTTCGGTGCGTCTCGACTTTTGGCTCTTTCTGGCTCTTTCTCTGCTTTGCCTTTCTCTCATGTCGCGCTTCTGTCTCGCGCGCGCTTGTAGATTGACAGACTCGTTAGAGACTGAAATACACGTTATTAAAGTAGTACTAACTGGAGAAGCGACAGGTTGGAGGTGGTGGACTAATGATTCACCACAAATACTACGTTACTTGTGTGATCGCCTTGAGCACACAACTGCATCTGAATGCAAACATATGAAAGCCGTCAACAGCACTGGTGACTGGCTAAAAAAAAAGTAAGTCAGGTTTGCGGAAAATCTAGCGAGGTGCTTTCGCTTCGCGACTCATAGCAAATCACTCACTAATCGATCTACTTACTACTCGTCTACCTATCGAAGATACAAGCAAATTGCGTGCCATATATGTGCGGCAGTTACACACAGCGCATGAAGATTTCGATAAGCGAACCAGAAACGATTTACTTTTACAGGCGCAAAAGTCGCCTGTAAACGTAGCTGAACACAGTTTAATCGCCGAGTAATAAAAGTAATAATAATAATTGACAAGAAGCGAACAGGTGATGATTAATCTGGCTTGAAAGTTCATGCCCCACAATTGCAAAAATAATAATAATAATAATAATAATAATAATAATAATAATAATAATAATAATAATAATAATAATAATAATAATAATAATGGAGTGAACTAATTATTTAAAAAACTTTGCAATAATACGTTCAGACCTCTCAACTGTAACATCGTTTAACATGTAATAAATAATAATAATAATAATAATAATAATAATAACAATAATAATAATAATAATAATAATAATAATAATAATAATAATAATAATAATAATAATAATAATGCACTCAAATTGACAAAAGAGCTTGGAAGAAGCTCCTTGAGGCCACAGCGCCACCAGGATCAAGGAAGCTCTTTGAAGCCATAGCGCCACCAGGATCGACTGCGTTCCTCCTGCAGAGGGTGTCGTTGAAACTACAGGAGGCAACGCCAAGATGGTGTAGAGTGGCCAGCGACTCCCAAGCAATAAAAAAATAATAATATAGGCAATATTGTAGATGCTCTATAGCTAATATATAAACAATTGCAATACATGTACATATTGATAATGAAAAGCCTCTGTTAAAAATAAATATTTGTATTACTTGAGTTGATATTTATATGGTGGACAAACGCGCTGTTTACGCTGTACTGGTGTTTGTGCTTACTCATCGCTATGTCGGCGTTGTAGCCGGCGGCCAGACAAGACAATAGCGTCGGGTCTGCTTACAAAGACCCTGCCCCTCGTGCTACCTAATATTTTCCGCAGCCGGTTTAAGCGTTTGACGAAGACGAATAACGAGAAATGCCAATATATATATATATATATATATATATATATATATCAGTCGAACTTTCTCGATTAGTTTTATTGACGTGACGTTTCGCCATAAATTAGACTAATCGAAAACTATACTCGATGGTTCAGCTAATAATTAAATCGTGAAAACGACAGCCGACACTCATGCGTATGCTCGTCAAAAATGCATGGCTTGTCTGTGTAAACCAAGGCGATAGCTTTTTATGCTCTATTTGTCTCAGGTATCAATAAATACCGACGTTGATGCGAGTGCTCCGGCCGGAACTGGAAGGGACTTTTTTGCTTATTAGCAGTATAGACGCTGCTAATAAGTCAGTTGATGATAACGTATCGAGTGCAATGGAATCTGGTTGTTAATAAAAACGCTGCTAAGCGTGCAGATAAGGTCCGAGGCCTTCAAAATATACGGGAGGGCGTGATCAAGCGTGCCAAGAAACTTTTTCAGGTCGTGATTGCACGCCTGTCAGAGAGCCTGGTAAACGAAGAGTCGGCCATTTCCGAAGTGCCTTTTACGAGAGAGTTGCCTCTCGGTTGCGAGTTGACCAAGTTATTTCCTACACACGAATTTTACTGCAAAGCTGGGATAAGTGACTTGTAGTTTCATACTGCGGATGAAGCAAAGGAGGCAGTAGAAAATTAGTGGTTGCGAATTTTTTGTTGACGAGGACATTCTCATAGCTCTTCGAGTCGCTTGAATCGTCCCACTTCAAAGGAGAGGTAATCAAACGAAGAAATGGCGCTGAGCTATCCAGGATTTTCACAAATAGTGTTTCTTCAGTTCAATAAGATAACCCGTGCTGAGGTGTTGCACGCTTTCCGCTTGTGCGAAGTAGTGATGTCAGCGGGTACCAGCACTCTCTCGCCTGCTGTCGTTGTGTGAGGTTTGGGCATATAGTACTAGACTATCGGCCGTGAACTTGCTTGTCGGTACTGAGGGCAGAAAAGGACATTTTGCCGTCAACTGTTTGAATGAAGTCAAGCATGTTCACTATAAACGACCGCACTCGTTCCTCTCAGCGGCATGTCCAGGGCGTGCCTGCAATATCGAGAAACGAAAAGTATTGATGTAATCCAGATTGCTACGTCAAGTCGGTTCCTGCCACGGAATGCCCGCGAGTGGCGGCAACTTGGTTTAAACTTCCTATTGATCATATGCGGCCGTGGCGAGATCAGTAGTAGTCGAGATGACATTGAAGTCGGAGGTACGGGTAAATCTACCCGGCGCCACGACTATTCCTGAGAACACTCCCAAGCCGGTTCCCAAGTTTGAACTACAGGTCATCCTCTTCTGAGTGAAGCCGGAGGCAGCGACGCCTTGAAGGGCTCGTAGACTTTTTAATGCCGAATGTTACGTGCTCTTTTAAAGCTTAAGTAGTTAGCTCATTTTATTTATGTAATTCATGCATTTTATTTACGTTGCCGGTACGGTCTACTAATGCAGGGACTGCTTAAATCCATTGTTGCATGCTTTATAATTCCATAAGGCTCTGGTTGTGACGTTGTTGCCATTAGTTGGCTAACGGATTCGGACTGTCCTACTCACGGAATCAGTAGATATAACTTTAACGTCTTACCTTCCAGGCGCATGCGAGACATGTCTGGAAAAAAATTGTTAGTGGCCTAGCCGCCATATACCGCACTCGTAAAATCCTTCCCCGCCAATGCCTCACGGCAATGTACCACGCGTAAGCACAGAGCCACCTAACATATGGCCTGAAGGTGTACAGTCTTTCTCATGCGTGTACATATAACTCCGCGAAAAGGGCGCTTCGCCTCGTCTTAGGTCTCCCACAGCGCGTCTCAATAACAATAGAACAATATAAAACACTCTCAGTGCTCCCGTTATCATAGCTTATTAGAGTTAGTCGAAATTTAATAAGGTATGATATTAAAACGTATTCTCCTTGGTCACCATTCCAACCTGGTTGACCTTCCCAATCTCCCAAGAACCCAAAACACCCGACGCTCGACATCTCACTTGCTTATTGTCTCCTCGGCCACACAGTACATAATCGAGGTGCACGAGTAATGCACGAGATGACATTCGAGCTTTCATATCGCTTAGTCAATTCAAAAACACTGCTAAGCGCGCTATCTCACTCTTACTTACCTACCGTCTGATTAAGCCAGATAAATAATTGTAATAGCACGAGATACTACGGTGATAATGTATAAAGATCTTACTGTAACTTGTGCATATGCTTCGCACTAGCCATGTGGCTATATAAAGTTGTAACACAAATGATAAACTGCAATTAAGAATAAATATGTTTATTTATTCATAGGCCATATCATATCATCACTACCCTGCATCACGTGGTCGCCCTGAGGAGAAGTCGGAATTTTTGTAAAAACAGCCTGTGCAATACTCTACTTTCGATCAGTTTGTAAACCTGATGATCATGTTCAGGCGGTTTGTATCCACTTAAAAAACTCTCGAGGGTTCGGTGATTGTTTTTCCACTCGTCGACATTACAGCGACGCGCTGTTCAATGCCCTAGAAAACCTATTGCCGCGAAGTAACAGGTTACGTACGCCAAGTATTACGATATGACGGGTTACTGGGCTAATTGTAATGTAGTGGTGTCAATGTCGTGAGTTTGTTGACTAGTAAAGTTTTTCCTTCTCAAAAGTAATTTCTTGCGGCACTTTCAGCGGTATATAGCTTATCACGTACTCTCAATGAGCATTGCTCAAAGAAACCTCGATCGTCATAAGTTTGCCCTGAATGCTAATGGGAGACTCTAATATTTATATCTTGGCTGATCCTCCTCCCATGAAATACCTACCCTTTTGTGGCAAGAGGGTTTATTCACACGATAGATAGGGTAATCGTATGATGCTTTTGATGTCGATTCAGCTTTCGAAGCATTTCTGTCTATCTTAGGCACGATTTACGGCGAAACATTTGCAAAGGATTAATCTGGACGTAAGTATCGAGCACTTTTCGAGGCAACCACGCATGATGTTTCTCCCCGAGACTTTGTCGGTTGAGACACACGGTGAATATGCTTTACCGCAGATATCGTAAGCATTTGACCGTTATTCTCTCGAAAGCGGTATTTACGAGCCATTTTCCCGGCGAGAGAGGCTTTTGATGAAAATCGGTTTAATGTCATTAAATCGGACTCGTGGCGTGTATGGAAATAAGTTAACAAAGCATATGGTAGAGTGCTCGCTAAAGCAGGGCTTTCTTCAGTCTTATCTTTTAGCACGATTAGTAAATCTAGATGGATCGCCGACGAACTAAACCGACATTTCGCTACGGTTAGATATACAACTTAAGCTCGTTGAATTTGTCGTTTACTGATGAACACTGCCTTAAATGCTAGTCGGTCTTGTGGAGTCACGGGTATTCCGGGTAAGTTGTTCAAGTTAGCCTCTTCTGCTAACGCACCTCCAGAAGTTATTTACGCACTTAGACATTAACACTAACACCGTGTGCAAACGAGTTCAATATTAATGTTGATGGTAGAGCTTAAAAAGCACTGGTAGGTGGGACATCAAAGGCCGCCAGAGCGTCTTAGTTGACACAACAGTGCTTCTACTCAACATGAAAATGCACCGAGTGCCAAGCTATGCTATTAAGATAATCTGGTATATATATATATATATATATATATATATATGCGCGCGTGTGCACTGTGTATAATTGTGCATATATATATATATATATATATATATATATATATATATATATATATATATGTCGCTCGACATTCAACGAAGAAATACAGCGTCTGTTCGGGGCACATCGTTGAACTAGACTAATTCTGGGTTAGAAAAGCGTGACCATACGTTCGCTCGGAGACAACTGTCCACTCCAAAGTTCTAACATAGGGATATTATATAAACAAATGGCATATATATATATATATATATATATATATATATAAAGCAGAGACCAAGTTTGTTCAGGCTTGGCGTACGTGCTCACGAGCTACAGTGACAACAACTATGAATTACTATGAACTCTCCCCACCAGAGCAGCAGGAGTCGCCGTAGGTGTATTAGCTACAACAACAACAACAACAATAACAACAACAACCGACTAGCGAAGATCCTCTTACATACGTAATGAAATGACGATGAATGTATTGTATTGTCTTATTACTCTATTAGAACCATTGGGTCGGATGGCTCGAATTGAAGCTATCTCGTGTACACTCGTGTCTAACGGCTGTTACGACCACATGTCGTAACAATAGTTAGTGCAAGCTTCTATAGGGAGACTTGGCTGCGGTGCGCACCAAAGCCGGGTCAGCTGATGGCAGGGTCTGTCGGTGCAGCATTGGTGTTCTATGGTGTGCGTCGGATGCCGCAGGCTTTACTCCCCCTCTCGCGCAACCCAAGGACTGCCCTCGATGCAAGGTGTCTATCTATCTATCTATCTATCTATCTATCTATGTATCTCTACCGGCAAGCCATCCTTAGAAGGATCTAGCAGAATCCATGGCAACATAGGCCGCAGCAGCAGCGTCAGTATTGGTAGCAACAACAGCAACAACCACCTCCACCACCACCACCACTACAGTCCAAATAGAGAATAGGGCGCTTGTTAACGCAGACTTAACCAGGTGACAGTCCAGACAGTGTATTTGTGCTGTGTATGGTGTGGCTTGACCATTGCCCTAGTTTCAAACAGCATGTGACGAGAATGACAGCAAGAACAACAACATAAACAACAACAACATGAACAACAACAACATGAACAACAACAGCAGCAGCAACAACAAAAACGACAATAGCAAGAACAGCAATAGAAGCGACAACAGCAACAACAGTGGCGGATGAATCAAAGTTCAACAACAAGTCAGGCGTTCGTTCGATTTAGCTGCCGTTTCGTTCTCCACAGCATCTGTGGCGGCTGAATCAAAGTTCAAGACGTTCTATACTGCCTTTCTCTCTCTCTCCTCTGTGCGCTCGTCTCTAAAACTCTCTGTCTGCCTGGAGTATCCGCACAGCTTCCTGTCAAATCGCTTTTGATTGATTCTGTGCGTTCTCTATCTCTGTATCTCTATCTCTTATGTCGCGATCTCTCTTTGTTGTCCCGATCGCTTCGAACATCTTCGATCACATCGAACACCACCATCTTCATCATCGCCTTATGTGTTCGATGTGTTTTGCGCTCATTCAGGTAATCATAGGCGAATGATTTGAAGCTCCGCTGTTCACTATGACCAGACATGGTCAGCTGTTGTTTTGAGGGTTCAAACAAGTTCAGACAACACAGTCAATAACTCATTGTTGTAGTAGCATTAGTAGTATTAGTAGTCTAGCGTGGAGTCAATCAACAGTGGACTGCCTCGTCATCATCTTATTTTTTTTCGCGTTTCAGTTAACACAACTTCTTCTCTTTTTGTTTTTGGCTTTTTCAATGAACACAACTATGCACATAGTTCATCTCGAAGTTTGAAACGAACTACAATCGACTGTTAGTGCTAAATGAACTGTCATTTAGTGTCATTTGTTGTTGTGGTGGTGGTTGTTGCTGTTGTCGTTGTTGTTGTTGTTGCAGCTGCTGCTGCTGCGGATTCGTCATCGGTGTTAAAGTTGCTAATTATCGCTCCGCCTGTAGTGCCGCATTACTGCTAACATAGTATTGACGTTGATAGTGTTGTTGTTGTTGTTGTTGTTGCTGCTTGTTGTTGCTGCTGTTGTTACTGCTATTGTTGATGATGGTGTTGCTGTTGCTGGTGATGTGGCGGGCGTATCGATTGTCAGATATCGAGGCGTAAACTGCATCCACAATGACACGCCATCTACGATGTTCTACTTCCTCAGCTGAAGAGACGACATTAAGGGACAGCTAACGTTGTCTACCACACGGTCTACCGAACCGTTCCTTCTCTTCCTCAGCAGCGGACTATCTACAGCAGTATTCGAGACAGTGTGGTGCCACGAGTGACTTATATCTATCTATCTATCTATATATGTGTGTGAGTGCATGTGACTATGAATGACAAATATATGGTCGAATACCTACTGCAACACACACCGAGATACAACGAGCACACGAATGTCAAACATGACGGTGCACGACCAGTGACCCCTGCTGCACGTCTGTAGACACGATGGACGGCGCCCCCGCAGCCGCCCCGGCCACCACGGGCGTCACTAGCACGCCCCAGAGGGGTGGCGGAGGCAGTGGCGGAGGTGGTTGTGGCACCGGTGCAGCTGCTGCAGCTCCAGCAGGGGCCGGCTACAGCGTGACCGCGCTGAAGCGCTTCGACTTTCCGCTGCTGCCCGAAGACATCGCCAAAGTCGAGATTTCGCCGTCGGCCGAACGCATCAGCTGTTTGGCGTCCGATGGCGGACTTTGGATTCTCGACTGTCCGTCGGGCGAGTCGACGCTGCACTTC
>QVRM01004607.1:0-37673 GCA_003439945.1 Dermanyssus gallinae | reverse complement strand
CCTCCTATATCAATCATCTGTAAGTTCATCTTCACTTATGCTAAAGAAAAGTTTAAAGCTCGTTGACTTTAAGAGTTCGGGGTCGCCAAGGACTATGTATATGTACGATGTAAAATAAAACGTATATATATATATATATGTGTACGCTCACACAATTGAGACGTTACTTAGTGTAACGGATAGCACGTTTCCCAGACGAGGGCCAAACAGGAGGAAAGCGCACAGCACAGTATGAACCCGCACGAACTCGACACTCACTTGGACTCTACCGAAAAACACCGCATTACTCTTCTTCGTCGATGTGCGCGTGCCAAAAAAAATGCCAACCGACCGTCCGAAAATGGAACTGTCACGTTTACCTCGCCGGTCCATTCACGTTCGGCTGCGATCTGCGTCTGTCCGTGTACGTTCAATTTAAGCTGTCCGCCTGTTCTTCCTTTACTCTTACTCGGTAGTTGTTTGTTATATATATATATATATTTATATATATATATTTATACAAACATAATATATATACACATAATGTAGAAATAATTTCCTTTACGCTTACGTCGTGCGGCGGCCACGTTTCTGCCTAGACGGTAGTGCGGTCGCGCTAGGGTCACGCGAACGGACGACGACGGGTCGTTGTCTCTGTTTTCTGTATCCTCTCCAGCCGCAAATAAAAGCGAAGCAAGGCGAAGCAATCGATCCACACGAGCCTATCGGCTGTGTCTGTGTGTGTGGGTGTGTATATGTGCTCGACGACCTATCCGTGAGAGTGTAGCCGACGTAAAAATCGGAGAACGAAACCAATTTCGACGACTCGAATCAGATAAAGTTTTCTCATCTGTGTCTCTCTTGCTCGCCCACTCTCTCTCTCGCGCGCGCGCGCTCCTTCTCTTTCTTATTTTTCTGCCTTTCTCTCTCCTTTGCTTCTTTTCTGCTCTCTATTTCGTCCTGGCGTTCGCTGGCGTTTTGCCCTACTATCGCATCATTGGCGATGGGAGCACACAGCACGGCAGCAGCAATCCAACGGGCGTGTGGATTCGGTACAGAGTACAGCAGTTTGTAGCAACTCTGGCCTGTCTAAGAGATAGAAACTGTGTCAATGACATGTGAAGAGGACACACGACAACACACACACAAGAAAAGTAATACCAACGAAAGCAACATCCGCAACAAACGTAGGGACAACAAGCTCAGCAACAGCAATAACAACAACGACAAAGGTAAAAACACCAGAGCAACACCAACAACAATAGCAACAACAACAACAGCGGCAACAACAGCAACAACAGCAAAGCAACAACAACAACAACAACAACAACAACAACAAACAGCAGCAACAACAACAACAACAATGATACTAAGGACAGTTGCAACGAAAACTGTCGCAGCAACTGTAACAGCAACAACAACCACAGCAACACCAGGTAAAAATATCAGGTTATTTGAATGCCCCTAGCAAGAAGAGATTAGGCTATCGATGACACAGTAGCAGTAAAAGCAAACCTCATAAACAGCAGCGGCAGCATAGTAATGAAACAACATTGAGCAGATAAAGTAATTAGTGTAATGCAGCGCCAGCAGCAGTAACGACAGCATCGACCAAACAAGTATGACAAAGTTACAGCAATGGCGATAACAGCGATAACCAATAGCAAACGCGATCATCAGAACTGTCCGAAACAATTTTAGGCATGTGGGGCTATATTCTGTGTTGTTGTAGTTGGCCATAGTCGACTGACTGATATCGACTCTGCAAGACATGTAGATGTATCGCGGAACCTTTATACTAGTACAGGCGTTTGACTAAAAAGCGTTTAGTGCAATCGTTTTTAGAATATATTATTAAATTCATGTTGGTGAGATGGCCGGCATATATATATATATATAAATATATTTATATGCTGCCGCTCTAAGCGCCCCTGATATAAAAGGGTGGCATGTGTATTTAGGTGTACATTCGAAGCGAATGTTAAATTGCGAATATATATATATATATATACTCTGCAAACCAAACGGGAAGGCGTCCAGACGATCGCTATCCGGGTGACTTAGCGCCATTCTGGTCTAAGCACGCGAGAAGAACACAAGGACGTCAAAAAAGAGCACAAATAGTCATCGACGTGGTGAACGACTTGATACGGTCGGGCCGCCGAAAAAGGGTAGGCCGTGAAAAAGGGCAGGCTTCTGACGAGCCGAAAACAACGCTGAGACATCAGCTAAGCACGGCGCGAGCGGAGATCAACAAAGTCCGTCCGATACCTAGATGTAGATACGATCCTCCCGGGGTAACGTGCACATATGACAAGATGACCGCGAGGCCAGTAGCGAACGGCTAGTAAGCAGCGCCAACCTCGCCAAGATCCTGCCGAAGACCCACGGGCCGACGGAAGGCAAGGTCACGCTTCGGCAGCGAAGCGTCCACCATACTATATGCCGCCCCTACATGTTGGACCAAGCGCCTCTATGTCTCTGAAGGAAGCACGAGAAAACTCCTAAAGGCGCGAATAAAATTGGCAAAACGTATTGGGAAGGGAACAGTGATAACTTGAAGCTTAAACAGAAACACCTTAATTTTCAGCAAACTGAAACGAACATACATCCGATGGAAATGACTCAGTCATTCATTTAAATATATTTTTCTGTTTTTTTGTTAACTTACCTAGAAACAACATAAAAACGTTGTATTTGTAGTAATTCCTGTGGTAGTAGATGTTGTAATAGTAGCGTCGATTAGGCCGACGCACACACAGGTGTGGCAATCACATACGCCGCACGTATACAACCAATAGAGAAATAGGGCGAGGGAGAAAGAGATATGGGTATAGAGCTGTGTAGAAAGCTAGAGAGATGGAAGGGAGAATAAAGCTGTGGAGAGAGAGAGAGAGAGAGAGAGAGGGGGGGGGGAAAGAGAGAGACTGTGTGGCCTAAATGTGAATGTGTTCTATCATCAGTGAAGACGTTCGAGCGGCACCGCCGCTCACCGGCCCTAACAACGATATTGCCGACTCTGACGGCTTTGCCGTAGTGAAAAGCCGCTGCTGCTGCCGCCGCCGTCGCTGTGGGTGGCTCGCTTGCTGAGGTTTGTGCTGTCGAAGAGCCTCGCTGCGTTCGTGAGGTTCGCAGGCGGCCTGCGCTCTGATCCGTAGAGAACTGCATTTTTGCCTATACACATAGATAGATACGACATTACAGTCGATGTTACGTCGTCTATTGCGGATCGTCAACGCCGCCACCGTCGCCGCTGAACCGACGATCTGCGGCTCTAAATCTGATTGTCCTGCCGCCTCCGACACGATCAGACCGCTATTGTTGTTGTGGAGTTATTGTGTCTGTTTATGTTGATGTTGATGTTGTTGCTGTTGTTGTTATTATTGCTGCTATTGCTATTGTTGTTGCTATTGCAGCAGCAGCAGCAGCAGCAGCAGCTGTTGTTGTTCTGCTTATTGCTGTTGACGGGCTCGTTGTTCATTCATCTTCTATCAACAGCCGGCACACTACGAAGCAAGAAGCTGAATTCTCAATACGAGCCGCTTCGGTGCCCCGCTAAATTACAGACGACATTCGGAGGTGGCGACAGAACCGAAATGGTCAATTTCTGCCCCAGCAAAAAGCGCGACATATGTCTCTATTTCTCCATATATATATATATTATATATATATATATATATATATATATATTATATATATATATATATATATATATATTATATATAGATATATATATATATCTATATATATATATAATATATATATATATATATATATATATATATATACATATATATATATATACATATATGATCCTCCTGCAAACTTACTTCGTTTCCAATGTTTTCACCTGCGTGTGTCTACTTCTTTGCGTGTTTTCTAGTTTCTTCTTCTTCTTCTTCCTGTTTTTTCGTTGTGTTTCTCCTCTTTTTTCAATGTACTTCCTTGATTAAGCAAAAAAAAACCAAACGTTCGCTATTCTTTTCCTCTCCTCGTACAGCCTCTTCTAGCAAGATGTTATCTTCGTATATTTGGCTAGGCGTACTCCGTGGACTTCGTATCGTTTGGCTTGGCGTACGCAGTGGTTACGCGCGGCTGGCTGCGCGTCGCGTCGCGTCACGTAGTTCTTCGGCCGAATTGGACGCTTACCGCCCGCGCAGATTTCGTCATTATGTTCTCGGTCAGAAGGAAGACAGCAGATATGACGAGAAATAATCCCCGCTGCTGCTGCGGTTGCTGCAGCGACTGTCTCGTCGGGCGGCTGGGAACGACGATTTCCGCCAGCCTCCGACACAATGGCCGTATTATATCTTGCCTTGCCGCTTGGCCGCTTGTTGCACTTGTTGGCAAAGTTCGGTAATTGTGTTTCGTTGCCGCCAGTGGTAGCCGCGCCAGTGGTCTCTATTCCCGTAGACTATAATTGTACGCCAGGACGCCGCTTTCGGGGGTCGACTCGGTTAGCGTGTTCGTCGTCACGTCACATTTTTGGAATCGTCATGAGCTGCTGATGCTACTGCCGTTGTCGTCGTCGTCAGTATCTTACTGTGCTGGCACTGATGCCTGTTCCTTCACACTCGCCGCTGGCTGACACGG
Organism: Dermanyssus gallinae; assembly: GCA_003439945.1. Taxonomy (NCBI): domain Eukaryota; kingdom Metazoa; phylum Arthropoda; class Arachnida; order Mesostigmata; family Dermanyssidae; genus Dermanyssus; species Dermanyssus gallinae. Next base: position 33,101 of record QVRM01004607.1, on the reverse strand, counting down.
GCCCTCTCTCTATCCGGGGTGACCGAAATACCTACTAGTGCGTGCGTAGAAAAAATACAAGGGGAATAGACAGGGATAGAGAACTAGGGAATAGAGGGATAGAGCAAATTCACCAGCCAGTCGAACCAATCACTCAATCAACTGGACTGTATGATTGAGTGCATGAAAATTGAATTCAAGAAAGGCCAATCACCGAAAATTGTTTTGCTGCCCGGAATTGTCAATCTTGCTCTTGCAAAAATGGCTCCAAATACTGTGTGCGTATTCCATACACCACGTATATTGTTGCAAGGTGCCGTTACAGATGACTGGCAGGTCATTCGTTCTTTTTTCTTCTTCTACTTTTTCTATTCGTTTTTATTTTCCTACTCGTTCAAACCGTGTTACACTTTCTACTACTGCGGAAGCGGCTGTTGTTGTTGTCGTCGTCGTCAGCAGCAGCAGCACCATCGCTGCATTGGTGGAGAACAGTATACCCATTTGGCGAAACCAAACCACAATCCTTCAGCCGTTTACCGCTCCTTCATCAAGTCAGCATATCTGCTATTATCGAAACGCCTACCAGTATAAGTAAGCTCACCGACAGGGTCTCGACATCCTGGAGTCATTTTTACCGGGCCAGCAGAGCAGATGATTGAATGTATCTCTCTCTCCCTTTATATATATATATATATATATATATATAGAGAGAGAGAGAGAGAGGGGGGGGGAATAAGTAAATATAAATAAATATTAAATAGTAAATATAGCTACTCACAAAAATAATACCTAGGAAAGATGGAATGATGCCGTTTAATCGAGCTGCATGCGTTTCTTTTTTTTATCTTTTCTACCAGGTGCTGCGTTGACCAGAAAAGCTGTGTTAGAAAAACATCTCATAGCAAGCAGCCAGTAACGGTCATAATTATATGGCGCCGCCGAACCAGCACAAAACATCGGCTATGCATTGTGTTACAAACAGCATCTATCAAACGAAGCATTCGACCGAAGGCGTTCATTAGTGTTCTGCTAACAGTTCATAAAGCATACATTCTTATATTTTCCAGTGACCACTGGCCAGATCCTCCCCTCGGTTTGCAATAGGCGACATTTGTGCCCGATAGTGGTAGGCGTGCACATGTGCTTTTGTTCGAACACAAAAGCAGACTGCCGACAGATAAGTGCGTATAATCTTTACATATAATAGATATATTCATAGCATATCTATCTAGCTGACAGTCAAATCGTGATGATTTGCCGCGTGACTGTTTTTCACGTCATCATACCTAAAATGATCCCGCGTCCAACTCACTCAGAGTTATTCTCCATGGGTATCTGCCGTCGGTTTAGCCCTGCAGTATGTTCATATATAATCATAATTTAGCCTACAAGTCTTAACGAAGACCGCATCGAATAGTCATAAGTCGCGCCGGGATCGAACCCGCGATTTCCATGTTAAAATCGTCGCTTTTCCACCCCGTCGACAAACGGATTTGATATTGATATAACGCAAAGTGTTGTGCACTTACCAAGACACCACTCAAATGTTCAATTCGTAATGAATAAATAAAACTAGTGGTTACTGTAGCAAAGAATGTCTTCTTAGCTTGAACATACGTGGCCAGGGCTCGCTTTGAGAGAAGATTTTGAAGACCGCTGTCCATTATACTAAAAGTTTTTGTATAACGTCACGACTTTTTCACCAGTTACTTGCAATCTTTCCAGCAGGTTTAGGCTTGCAGTATTTTTATCAAGATTTGACCCAAATTTACAAGTCTTAAGAAAAACCGCATTAAAAGGGCATATGTCGGGCCGAGACCTAGACGGTAGCTATATACAGGGTATTACAGGAATATTTGATCAAGGATATATGGAATTGTAGAGCTCGTTAAGGCAAATATTTTTTCAATGGAACATTATCTCTAAGAGGCCCTGTATCGGAATGAAAGTTAAATTACTACAATTTGTGACATTGGTGTTTTTGCCCGACATAGAAGCATAGAATATGCTGTTGCGAGACAACCAGGTTTCCTAGACAGAAGCTAACACACCGCCTTGTTCGTGAGAAAATTCTGCTTCTTTCGAAGAACTCATACGGCCGGTCAGAAGATGCTACATGGTCGCTTAGAAGAGAATTCGCCAAAATGAAGTTATTTTATTAACCTTCACGCCTAATACCTCAAAATCATTACCTTACGACCACTTACAGCGCTCTAAACTAACATATTCAGGCAATGCGCATTTCATGACGATCATTTTGGTACCAAACATATGTCCATGCGAGCTGTGGTTGCGGAAAAATTACGATTTTTCGGCGGGATATCCAGAATTAAAATGACTGTGTGGCGACGTTCACTACCGCCGACGTGTCGCGCGACAGCGGCAGCGCGTCATTTTTCATGCACTTAATCTGGACATCCTACCAAAAAATCGTAATTACACCGCAACCACAGCGCGCATTGCCATAAGTTGTACCAAAATGATCGTCATGAAATGCGCATTTGCCTTTTGAATATGTTAGTTTAGAGCGCTGTACGTGGTCGTAAGGTAATGATTTTGAGGTATTGGGCGTGAAGGTTAATAAAATAACTTCATTTTGGCGAATTCTCTTCTAAGCGACCATGTAGCATCTTCTGATCGGCCTTATGAGTTCTTCGAAAGAAGCAGAATTTTCTCACGAACACGGCGGTGTGTTTAGCTTCTGTCTAGGAAACTGGTTGTCTCGCAACAGCACATTCTATGCTCCTATGTCGGGCAAAAACACCAATGTCACAAATTGTAGTAATTTAACTCTCATTCCGAAACAGGGCCTCTTAGAGACCATGTTCCATTGGAAAAAAATATTTGCCTAACGAGCTCTACAATTCCATATATCGTTGATCAAATATTCCTGTAATACCCTGTATATATCTCCGCCCGAATTCGTAGTGTTCACAAAAATAAGGTTAATGCCCGTATATATATATATATATATATATATATATATACGGCCAACCTTATGTTTGTGAACACTACGAATTCGCGCGGAGATCTTCGAAATCGGCATTCTCGTACTAAACAATGCAGGTTACGCATTTATAGATTATCAAGAGGTTCGGGCGAACAGCAAATCGCCTGTTACTAATCCTCATAGTGCGCAGGACATAGCAGGACAACAATGTAAATAATCTTAAAATTCCGTTTAATTTACATTATCTGTACATTATTTTCTTCACGAGTCTTTCGGTGCTTAGTAACGTAAGTCCGTGTAAACAAATCTAAAACCGTGACCAGTCGATAGGCTTAACACAAACGATTTTTATTTTTGAAATTAAAGAACGGCCAGGCTTGCGCTATGCGACTTTTCTCCTATAACGTTTGTTAAATGTATTTCATAATTAATAGAACTATATAATTTCGAAATGGTCAGTCACCAATCCAGCCCAGGCAAACTGAGCTTAGTAAAAGCAGGACATACGCGCCGCTGGGATGCCCGCACAACTTTCGGCGACCCTTGGCATTTGAAGCTTTGTATAAGTCCTATCACCGGGCAGTGAATTCGTTAGCAGGACAAATTTTGTGTTTGCGCGTCGGGTGATAAGCTTACCGCAAATCCCTACGACAAAGGCTCTGGCTTGACGTCAGAGGCGGTAACGTCGCAGCGGTTCACGGGACCTTGCTAAGGTCGTCCGAGCCTTAGCTTCTTTAATGACGTCTCGTTATATATATATATATATTTTTTTTAGATCAGCAGTAGCATTAAAATAAATTTATTGTTTAATTTTATGGCTACAGGGAAATGTGAACAACTAACTACACTTGGGCTTGTGATGAGTGCTACCAGTCGAGACGTAAAATACATATTCATTTACGTGTCGTGACTCGCAGTCACAGCAGACGTGAATGTTATGTATTAGTACTCAGGTAGTACTGACACTTGGGTCACTTCGTGAGCACACGTAGAGCCTTCTCAAATGCAGATATTGTCGAAGAAATACCTCATCGCCGTCCGTGCGACAGACAAAAAGCGCACACTTGATCGTCAGTCAAAACCGTAATAGTTAGACGAAAATGCCAATGTAAGCTGCTGACACTTAAATGTCTATTGTCAAATAAACAGTTAAATATTAGCAGCCTTACAATTGAAATTTGCTTTAACTTTTGTCTATTTAGATTAGGACTGTTCCGATTTTTCTAAACTGCCCTCCTCTGCCGTTATTAGAACATCTAAATCCGCTGGAAGATACTCATGATATAGATTTCATTTATTTGCGTCTCTATTTCTTATATATATATATATATATATATATATATATATATATATATATATATATATATATATATATATATATATATATATATATATATATATATATATAATATATATATATATATATATACCTCTGTTTGTTACCGTAAAGCGTCGTTTATTGTATGACGAAGTGTCGCCTTAGAAAAGCTGTGAAGCTTCCAGAATGTTGTTTAGAATGCTAGTCGGTAATTCGTAAGCAACTCTGTGCTATCACCACATAGGCCGTTACAAACTACTTCTCTCGGATATACTTAACGACAGCAGCCGAGCATAACGTGAGGTCGTCTATATGATCACGTAAATGGGTTGTGTGAGCATCCCATTTAAGAGTAACACATGGTGAGGAAATAGTATGAGCATATATATATATATATATATATATATATATATATACAACGAAATGGACTGCAATTGATTGGGTTAGTCGATGGGCCATCCGTAGTACAAACAGATCGTTGGTCATTCGGTATTTATAAAATACTGATATATTAGATAACTTGATTTGATGTTAGAGAAGTGGTGCAGTGAAGTTGCTTGACTGAACTCGCGTAAAGCAAGTCACTCACGTCACTCATGCTGTTGAGAAACTGAGACTAATTTTCGCAATCGTGCTAAGAGAACGTCTCTGGCGCAAATGTAATAAATATGAAAAATGCATTTTCTTACTAGTTTCCTAAATTTCATCTGCTGGGGTTCCCAGACCGCGGAACCAAACATGAGTTTAGGAACCAAGCAAGGGACCTATGCAAGCGTGTTCAGACCTCGTACCATTGATGACAAGAGCAAAACAGGTAGTTGACATGAAGAGATAAGGTACTGGCTGACTGAGTGATGTGGTGGCTAAAAGGTTTTCTGGGATGTGAAATCCGAGACCGAATAGAAGGATAAAATCTTTCTATCTACTCCCTGGTAAATTCTAGGGCTCCATGCTTTAAACACGACACACACATCTCGCAGGTCGAGAGTCTCATTACCTTCTGCACACCAGCCAGCAATGCCATAAACCGAAAGACTACATCACCTCAGGATGAGAGCACAGGCAATTAACTGAGAACATAGTTCCGCCAGTATACTCAACACCTTTTGGTGACATGCACTTGTCTGTATCTAGGATAGAAAAACGTAAAGGAGAGATGCATCAATTTTACGCCAAACAACACAGGATCTGCCCGAAGCGTTTTCCAGCCTGATTTAAAGCTCACGACTACATTAATGTGTCATGAGCCACTATCTCACCTGCTTAGTTAGTGGATGTGCGGCAAACATTATATCATCACGTAGAAAACTAAAATACAATTTAAATAAAATGCAAGAATAACAAGTAATTTTGTGTAAACGTTATAGACTCACCTTATAGTAGTAGGTTTTGTATTATTCACGATTGAGCGTTACAATTTAATACAACGTCTACAAAAAAAAACCGGTGCTATTGTTATTTCTTTCTCTCTGTGACAAGAAACACGGAGTAGCCTAGAACAAATGTCACAGAAACAACGCCAAACGGACTTTCTGATGCGACCTGCTAATAACGTTACTCAGAATATTCGTTTTAGAGCTCTTACAGACTTGCAAAAGACCTGGCTGTTCCTGGCAACGGTCGAACCAACTGAGATAAGCGGAAAATGCATTGAAACCATCTTAGGGCCTGGCTTCGATCTAACTTTGCTTCTGCTATTAAACCGCAGAGCCATTTGAATTAGCCAGGCCATTTGCTTCGATCTTACTCAAAAGGTTTTGGCGACATCATGTGTGCCGGATTTTCCTCTTCTAGGGCCGAGGGAATTTGTCTATAGAATACTCGTATGGCTGCTATTGACGTTGTGCGACTTGCACGTTTCATGTTCAGCCCTATAGGTTTTTGTGTCTGGTCGAAGAGACGGTGTGCTGTAGCCCTGGCAGTCGTATGCTCCCATAAAGATGTCGCATATAGCACAATTCCTTCGACTACTGGTGCTTGGAGTCGGCGCCAGGAATCCAAAGGTTGCTACTTTCAACTAGCGGGAAATTTCTTCGCAATTCTGCTGAAACCTTGACAGATTTTTATTGTATAGCGCACATGAGGTGATCCTGTGAGAGCATCGTACGTGATCACGCCCAGTTGCTTAAGCAATGGTGTGGCTATACTGGCCCATCTAGGCGATTCATGCCGTTGAAAATAATAGCCTCCGTTTTTTTTTTGGCGCGTGGAGATATAGATTGTTGGATATCCGCCCAAGCAAAGTCGGACATAAGACCGATATTATTTGGCTGTGTTTTACCGCCCGAAATATGTCGATATGTTGGACGTACAAAGACCTTTCTGTTCTCTTTTGCTATTGCTCTTTCTTTCTTGCGCGCGCTCTCTCTCTCTCAATCTGTTCGCTATGCATATATCTTCCACATTCGTAGGACAGCAAGGCAAACGAAAAAAATACATGCAAGCCGATAACTAAGTTCCTGTCGTCCCAATCAACTTCGCAATCGGTTGGCCCGCTGGTTGGCTTCAGGGCTGTGACGGGGTCCGCCGTCCTGCCTCCGTCCGTGCCCTGGCCACTGGCAGAGTAGAAGGCAAGCTCTTCAGCGATCAGCCGCAACGGGTGGAAATACTGCATTATTGTCACTCGTCGTACAACTTCTATAACTGCTACTAAAGTTTTCGGGCTGGCTGACCCTCAGCCAAGATTAACGTCCGCGGAACTGTTTTTCACATTGCGTCATAGACGGACATGCCCCATAAATACAAACGTGCAACGGTGGGGCTCAAACCCGCGCACCTCCTATGTGTCTCCTCCGGTTGCGAGGCGCAGACTTAAGCCACCACCACGCCACTGGGCTCGACTCTACCACTGCTATTGTGGACAACAGTCTACGCTGTCTTGCGTCTCTCCGTTCTGAGAGGTCACCTTTAAGAAGGGATGCTCGTGTTGGTGCTACCGCTGCTCCTGCTGCTGCTACCAGTGCTACCAGCCATGAGTACGATGACAACCACGATAACGACGACAACAACAACAGCAACAATAACGACACAACAGCAACAATGACGACAGCAACAACGACAACAACAAAAACAGCGGCACATTGACGGCAGCAGCAGCAACAACAACGACAAGAATGGCAACAATGACACGTACTAGTACTACTACTACTACAACAATGCTGCCGCCTTCGCCCTAGTAGAAACAGCACTCGCGGCTGTTGAGAGTAGAAACAGCACTCGCGGCCCTTTTTTGGGCGCCCGCCCTTTCCACAGCCCCCCCCCCCCCACAACGTCCCTATCCACCACCACCACCGCCGCCGCCGACCTCCTTCCGCTTTCGGCGAGCGTCGCCAGATCCATTTCTCTGCAAGTGAACCGCAAAGATATTACCATCCTCTGCTCGATCGACCAACCGACCGACCGACCACATCGTCGGCGATGAGTAGTCGCACGGCATCCCGCTTCGCTTCATATTTGCCAGACAAGCAAGCAACTTTTACTCTTATGCTACTATAAATAAAACTACTATTTCTACAGTTGCTGCTGCTGTTGTTGCGCCTGCCGTTGTCTGTCACTCTACTGCTGTGGCTAGCCGGTTGGTTTTCTGTTGATTTTTTTAACCGGTGTTGGGGGAGTGGAGGCTCCAAGTTTTCTCTCCATCGAACAATCTCCTTTCGTTCTCTTCAACCTTCTAGTGATATCGCGCTCGGTACTGCTGGTGCTGCTGCTGTTGCTGCTGCTGACGACGACACGGCAGCCGTCCTCACTGTTATCAGAGGACCTTTGCGACGCGTCCTAGTGGAAGCGTCGTTTCTTGCGACTTTCCAGCAACAATTTCGCCCATATTCCCCCATTTCGCGTTCTCTAGGGACCATCATCGAGCTTATCCTTCCTTGACTTTACCGTCTCATTTTCGCCGCCGCCCCCAGACGTGCAAAGTCTAGCCGCCGTCAGAACTTGGCGCTGATTTTCTACTATTTCTGCGTCTTTATCATCATCATCATCGTCGTCGTCATCTCCTTCTCGTTCCTCTTCTGTTTCTCCTATTCCCTGCTTCATGCGTTTCTTTATTCATTTTTTTCTTCTCTTGTTCATCTTCTCTTTTTTACTTTCCTTCTCATACATTCATACATACGAACACACTCACCGACTCACGTCCACACACACATAGTCATACTCGCACACGACGTCTCCTTGTTCGGCTCGAATTTTCTCGTAATCTCGCTGGCTCGTGAGATTCAATTTGCTCACATTTTTCCTATTCTTCGTTGATGGTTGGTCGTTTTGTTCGTTTTTCTGTGCTCTCCCTAACCCCACCTTTTTTCTCCTCTCGCTCTCCCTCCCCGCCCCTCCCCCTCTCTCTCCGGGGCTTCTTTTCTATGATCGCTTCCGTCGTTTGGACGATCGGTACTCGCTTGTTTTTCCTATTTTCTCTCAATACCTACCCCAAGACCTGCCCCAATGCAGGGCTGCAGAGAGGGCCGCTTCACTTTTTCAGTCGTTGCCGTTTCTCAGCGACCGCGGCGTCGTTCACGTTCACGTAACGTCACGTCGTCCTTTCATGCGAGTTCGCAAAGTTCCTGAGGCGAACGACGACGCGAGAATAAGAAGAGGAAGAGGAAAAAGTGCCCGTCCAGTGATAAGAAATGGAACTGGGGCAACAAGAGGCAGAGAGAGAGAGTTGTTGAGAGGCCGACCACACAAACAGAGATATGGAAAGTAGGAGAGGGAGATGATGACAGGCATGGAAAGGGGAGAGAAGAAGAGAGCGCCAGAGGAAGAGAGAGAGAGAGGGGGGAGAGCACAAGAAAAACAGGAAATGCAAACCTTTTGATTCCGTTACTTCGTTTCCCTGATGCGCCCCATTATCCCCTGTTCCCCCTAGGCCACCCCCGCTCTGAAGTTCTCGTCTGGCCGGGTTCCGCCGTGTGTCGACGAAAGTGTTGACGACGACGGCGATGAAGCTGTGAGTAACTTTTTGATGCACTCCGTCCAACAGAAGCATAGCGGTTGTGACGAGAATAACGGCACGAGCAATCTCGGTGTCGGGGTAGCACACACATCGCTGGCAGAGGGGAGACCCATTCGTCTAGTTCGGCTTTCGGTCTTCGATATTATTCGGTAGGGCCCTTGCTAGAGGGGCCAGGCAACAGGCCGCCTGCAGAAAAGCAGCAGACTTTGCGACTTACGAACTCCGTTGACGGATCAAATCGTCAAGAATGGCTATTGGGTCTGATATGGCCGTGCTGTCTTGCTGTCTCGTCGCGCGACCAGGCGTTGAGCCAGCAGCGGTCCTTGTCATCTTGACATTGTCGGTCGGAACCGGTCAAACTTCAAGCGGCGCGCGCCTCTCCTGGTTGAGAACGGTACCAAAACGATACGAGATTTAAAGTCGTCCAACGCTTGGACAATGACAGAAACTGATACGCGCGACACTATATATACATATATATATATACACGTGGAACAAGCCCAATATTGAAACTCGTCATCCCACTCTTCGATTCGCTGTGCGTAGGCTTCACCATGCAAAGTATATACTAGCTACCATATACATATAAAATATATTGCATTAGATAAGGGTACGTTCAAACAAACAAGAGTGCCAATGAAGAATAATTCAAATCTGGTTCTCTCATACCTTGTCTTTGGGTTCCGCGTGCTTTTCGCTTTCCATCGTTAACCCCATAGGTGCACCGCTACGCTAGTGGCTTCAGCTGTAAATATCAATTAATCATGTAGCGCACGTGATTGCAGTTGCTTCGTTTACACTTTTTTGGACTCTATGAGTACTTCTTTATTTGAAGAGAGAGCGAAAAACCGCACAGGCTCATCGCCGGTCACTTTGTACGGAGATAGTGTCATATATAAGCGTGCGAATATGGGCGTACAAGCTTTTATATTAGCCTTTATTAAAAATACTTACAATTTATTTTCCGTGCTATGCATTCCACCGCATAGCATCTCCAGCCTTAGTCGGATTATTTCAGAAGCTGGTGGACAGCTTAGCGTGAAGCACACAAAGCGAATCGCATCCTCGCTTCCATATACAAACAAAGCAACCGCGCAGACAACAGCAACCTAATTGAAAATGTTGTTTTATTCTGGTATGAGTCTGATATGCACATGGCGATTGTCATGCAAGACCAGAAGTAAAGTTTAATGGAAATACCCAGGTTTCTAACTTATCATTGGATTTGTTCAAGTTTATTTTCTATTCCGAGACAAATCATTCTGACAAAGACTGCCTGCAAATGGCCTCTGGTATTTCCACAGATCACTCTATCTCTGACGGCAGTACATTGATTGAAGCATAATTGCTCAGAAGGATGGGTCTAGTCGACCACGTACTCGATCCGGGGTAAATTTGGGTCTCGTCTGTCATCGCTCCGGTTGTTCTTAATTAGCAGAGAAAACTTAGTGATATGCCAGGCTCCTAGTATTTGTCCGCTGTTTATGATCTCGTCAAAGCAGTCACAAAAATATTCTGCCAAAAGTGGCTCAGACTGCACCTAATGGTCATGGTACACCTGGTCTGGGCCCGCACTCTTTCCTCTCAGAAGAGATCACAGGATCTGACTTACTTCTTTTACCTCAAAGGGCAGATGCAAATCGTTATGCTTTATGTAAGCTTTTCTACTACTGAAATAGTCAAGTTTGAGTCTCACTTGCGGGTGCGGCGGTGCCTTCACCTTCGCTTGGCGCAAGAGCTCGAGCACTTCACGGTGGCTGAGATAGCAAGCCTGAGAAAACCGCAGTCGCGATCTCCACTGCCCGGGTCTCTTCTATATATATATATATATATATATACATACATACATATATATATATATATATATATATATATATATATATATATATATACAGTCACTGAAAAAAAAAATAGGGCCACCCATGTTTGCCACATTTCACGCATTTATTATAACCGCTGGTGTAAAGATCATAATGATACATGCTCACAGAGTAACAGCGGATACTTTTATCGACATTTGGGATATCGGGTTACCTTTAAACACAAGATTTCGACATTTGGCACAGCTACGCTGCGAAAAAAATTATAAAGTCACCACCAAGATGCATGTCTTAGCGAGTGAATTGAGTGGAATAACAACGTTTGGGCTCATTTCACGGCACCTAACAACTATACTTACTATTTAGTGAACTTCCATTACGTCGGATAACTTCAAAAATGCGGTTTGGTATAGTGTTGAACAAATTTTGGATGACGTCCTGCGAGAGCTCGTCCCAAGCCTTCACAATTGCTTTTTTTAGTTCTACCTGGTTCGAAAATTGTTTTTCGTCGGTGTAAACCTTCGGGCGAGCCAGCCCCATACATTCTCGATAATATTAAGATCAGGTGAGACTGCAGGCCAGCGTAGGACCTCAATGTGGCGTTGTTCGAACCAGCTTTCGATCAACTTAGCAGTGTCAATCGGGGCATTATCATGTTGAAAAACAAAGTCGGGTCCTCCCATCAGCTCAAAATGTGCGGATTGCTTTTCTAGTAGATCCCTATAGCGCGTCGAATTAACACAACCGTCTAAAAACACAATCGGCGACCTTGTATAATACGCGACAGCGGCCCAGATCATCACCGAACCGCCACCTGAGTGCCGTTCTGACAAAAATCGTTCTTCCTTGCGCACATCGTGGAAATAATAGTTAATTCCATCCGGTCCATCACAATTGAACTTTTTTTCATCCGAAAAGAGCACTCGGTGCCATTCAGTGGTCCATGACATCGTAACCTGGGCAAAGTCGAGACGAGCTTTCTGATGCTCAGCGGTCAATCGTGGTTTTCTCTTAAGTTTTTTTCTCGTGAGCCAAAGTGTCTTCCTGAGGAGGTTTTGCACATTTCGAACGTTCGTTTGCACACCGGCCGCCGCCGCAATTGTCTTTGCCGAGAGCGCAGAGTTCGAGGCTATCTTCAAAATTGCGCGCTTGTTTCGTTCCGAAATGGCATTTGGACGCCCCGGGCTCTTTTTACGCCGTATTTTTCACCCAAATTCACGAAGTTGTTCACTACTTGGCGAGAACGCGCCAATCGACGGGAAATTTGCCGATTAGAGAGGCCGACATCCTTATAAGCCTTGATTTGGGTCTTTTCGTCACTCGTGAGACGCTGACCCAAACCCATCGTTTCAGCACAGAAACATTTCTAGGTAGGAGGTCTGCTTTCGTTTCCGTCGAGCCGTGAAATGAGCTCAAACGTTCTTATTCCACTCAATTCACTCGCTAAGACATGCATCTTGGTGGTGACTTTATAATTTTTTCGCAGCGTAGCTGTGCCAAATGTCGAAATCTCGTGTTTTAAGGTTACCCGATACTCCAAATGTCGATAAAAGTATCCGCTGTTACTCTGTAAGCATGTATTATTATGATCTTTACACAATCGGTTATAATAAATGCGTGAAATGTGGCAAACATAGGTGGCCCTATATTTTTTTCAGTGACTGTATATATATATATATATATATATAGACCGTCCCGGTGACGAGACCGTTGGCTTCGTTGGTGAAACGGTTGGTTAAGAAATCGTACAGGAAAAATAAGGCCGTGTGATTAGGCAACGCAAGGCAGCGAAAATATTAATAGCGCACGGGAAATATTAAATAAGGAATGCACACATGAAAGATACCCTGGTTCTCGTACCATGCTGGCAAGCTCTTTTTAATGAATGCTCAAGCACGAGAAAAATTCTACAGGCCTGGAGCGAAACGACCCTAATAGTCATTTCAAAAAGGAAGTAGAACCGGAACTAGAGACTTAGAGCGGAATAAAGGGCTGCCTGTACAAGATATTTAGAGCGGAATAAAGGGCTGCCCGTACAAGATATTTTTAGAGTAGTAGCTAACAGACCCCAAAAATGGGGTCTTCTTTGAGGAAGAGAGGAGTGATACCGGAGGAGCAGCACGGCAAATGAAGATCAACTTACTCAGCAATTGGGGAGCCGTTAGGAGCAATACGGGATACGCTGTCCAGGCCAATTATCTATATGCTGTTTGCGGATCTAAAGGCAGCGCTTGACATAGCACCAAGGGATAGGATAGTAGAAGAGCTGGCAAATTCGGAGGTTACCTATCAACATTTTAAAGCAAAGCATGGTGCTGATTGCAAAGGGCGATGGACTGAGAGTACTGCTGTTTTCCGTATTTCTGGGTAGACCACCAGAGCGGATAAGGGCAGACTGAACCCGAGAGTTGGCCAGAATATTACGCAGATGATGTGGTCATCTGTAGTTGCAGCCCTTTCAGGGTGAAGCAAGCCTGGGTCGACTAGTTGCATTAATGCATGAGAAAGGCTTAAAGGTTTATTGGAGAAAGCCAGTAGCATTGAAATGTTGAAGGGGCCGCCGCATGGCCAAGGGCGACGTGCTTCAAATCAGTGGAACGGAAATAATAAAAAATTACATACCTAGGAATTACCTTATCGACAGGTGGTAGCCGCTTTCGATCAGACATCCAGGAGAGAGCCGCCATCGCAGCTGCGGCAATTAAATGCCCACATATATTTCTGGTTCATGCAGCAGTCGCTCTTTTCGGTCACACAGTCAGCACCCATCGCCACATGCGGTATTCTAATAATATAGAGTAAGGTGGGAGTAGAAGTGCGTTTAATTGACGGGGCAAGGTTTTTCTTTCTAAAGAGAATTTTTGCGCTATCAAATACATGCAGCAATAGCGTTATCCACGTACTGGAGTATGGCCCGACGCTGACGGAGAATCTGCAAAAACGGTGGAACCTGAAGAAAATGTGCGCCTTTGACATTTATATACAGAACTGGCAAACCAAACTTAGCGAAGCAGACATAGAATTTATGGAACAGCCGCAATGAGGAGTACTAAGTGGTGGGTTAGCGGAGTAAGATATCAATATCTAACTTCAGCCTCTGCGGCCCACGGACTTCATCACGTTCTGTACAAGGTGGAGGGTACTGTGCGTGAACCACAAAGTGGATGTCGATACAGACAGTGCTGGAGCAAATCTGATAGATTGCACGCCGCGGTACGACCAGCAATGCGGTCCATAGATGAATTAGCAAAAGATTATTGATTGTCTCAAAATACGTTGACGTGAGATAAACACTTACCTAGCCTGCAAGTTAACAAACAAATTATTTTTGTTCATTGAAGCTGGTTACGCATCATTTTTTTGTTGAGACATCGGCGTCCTTTTTCATTTACTTTTCGATCATGGCCGATTATAGCCAGTTCCGACATTTACCGGCAGTAGTTTGTAAAATGCCCACAAAAGGTCTACATGGACATCCAACACTAAACCAATACTTTTTTTTTTATTTTAGGACAAAATTCTAGAACATACATAGAAATGCTTTTATTTAAATCCGTGTAAAAATATTGTCATATTTACTGATACTTGTTTTGTCGATCCAGAAGTCATATTTCTTGTTTTAACAAACTGCAGCAGTAAGCGGACAACATTAAGTAGCAACATCATTATCAGATCACAAAACGGTCCAGTGTTTATTCGTACGTATGCATACTATATTTTTCATACAGTATTCTTGATATAAAGGCTAAACGCCGTCACAGTCGTGTTTTACATTGTCTCACTTATACGTCTCCTAAAAATTACTCTTGCACAACGCAGTCAACTTCTAGATTTTTGGCTTATTGTTGTTCAGCAGCCCCTATATGTCGCCCTGCATGTTTACTAACGAAGGATCATACGGAGTCCCCTTAAAGGGCGAACCCTCCGCGTTCCATGCAGCCTTAAGCACATCGTCGACATCCTGAAAATGTGTGATAGTTACAAGAACATACACGTTTCAGAATATAATTTTACGCCTCAAAACCGGACACCAAAGAAAACAATATATTTATATATAGGTATATATATATATATATATATATATATATATATATATATATATATATATATATATATATATATATATATATATATATATATATATGTGTGTACAAATGTTATTTATGTCTGCTAGTAGGACCAATCTAGAATGATTGTGTGACGTCACAGGCAACTGGCTTTCACATTTTCAGTGTGATATTTTCAAATATCACAGAGAATTTAAAATACGGTCTACCAGGCGGTCGCTGAAGTATTCAAATTGTAGCTTACTCGTATATATTTATTTAACTCATAGTGAGGTCTAAACAATTGTGCAATTAATTTTGTATAATGACTACAATATTATAATTACCATACATGCCATCTTGAAATGCAAACCTATTGCGACGGAAACTGTATATACAGAAGGCCGTAAAGTACATAAATCATTTGTCAAGCATTTCGAGATGCAAAAGACTGCCCTGGGCAAGAATATATATATGTCGAGCCTTGGATCTTTGGCACGACTGGATTATGGGTTTAAATCCTAAAAATGTTGTTAATTTAATTACTTACTCTCTTCGGGGGCTTTCCCTTCAGTTTGTCTAAGGCTTCCTGCTGAAGCTGCCGAAGTTTCATCTGTTCTTCAACGCCAAGGTCTGTAAACGGTTTCGTTAGTTCAAGCCCATTAAGGCTGATCTTCGCTTCCGTCTTCAGCAGGCTGTCCCACCAGCGGCTCTCAGCCTTCTCCATCGAAATCTATGTTGAAAAATCCGTACAATCCCTTTAGTTTACGGCATTTTATCATAGCAGAAATAAGCTAACTCACCGTTGCTAATTACAGGGCTACCGTACTGGTCACCTTACTGGCCACCGCTACTGGTTACAGGGTTACCAGTTGACGCCTAGCTATTAAATAGTGGTTGAAAAATATGCGTAGACAGACTAGTAAACATGATAAAGCATGATATTATAGCGCTACATATAGAGCAAATAGTATTTCCGATAGTTGGAATGTACTTACATGCAGATGCTTTCCTCGCTCTACTGTCCAGAAAGTGTCAGACTCCTTGATCTTGTAGAGAAGTTCGCCCTCGACTAAGGTTACCGGAGTACCGTTCTGCAGAGCGGTCACTAAATGAATCGGATGAAACAAGAAATTAGCGCTCGCAGCTTAAATTTGTCCTCAGCTTATAAGACAGATGAGTAAATCAATCTGACAATCAAGAAGCAAAACCGTCAAATCTAAGATGCTACATGGAAGCGCTGCGTACGGTGAACCGCGCTTTAGTAAATAACCTTCACAGCTGGAGTTGAACTATCCTTGCTAATCGTTCAATAGCAAACCACGACACCATGTTATGCCACCTGAACGTACAAAAAGTGAAGATTAAATCAAATAAAATATGAATATTACTGCATACTTAGTTGCAATATTTTCGCTGAGATAATATTCCATAGTTCGGCAAAAACAACAACTAAACAATTTTTAATTAGCAAGAACATTTTTTGTGTAAAAGCTATGAGGTTAGAAGTCATCTTCAGTGTAAAGCAAAGACGTACTTTTCTTTGACATAAAAAGTAAATCAAATATTTAAAAAAAATTATAAAGAGCAAATAAAATAGTTGCAAACTTTTTCGCGGAGATAATATTCTAGAGTTCGACAAAAACAACAAGTAGATCATTTTTAATTAGGCTAGTAGTCATCTTTAGTGTAAAGCAAATACGTACATTTCTTTGAGACATCTAGACTCGGGCTTTGTGTTCGAAAGAAAATAATGATATATATATATATATACTCTGCAAATATAACTACCATATACTAAAGATGTTACTAGTGATTACCTTTAAGCGATTTCCCTCCTGGCCAGCTAACTGCGAATTTAGTGTGTTCGTTCGTCACTTTCACTCGAACGTCGATATCGGCGTGGCTTTGTGTCCAGTTGTAGTTATCGCGTTCTGCACCGTTGTACGAGTCAGCTCTGTATAAAGATCATAATCGCCAAGCAAAACTGCCATTTGTAATGACATACTAATGATTACTCGAACATCGTCGAGCTTGTTTAAAGCGAGTACTTTCCTTGATCAATGTGGGTAAAAAGCCGCTTTGTGTACCTAATGTTAACCTGTACACCAATTGCTGAGATAATTCGAGTGAAGTTCAAATAAGCCGCGTACAGTATCATTCGAAAACTTTGTCTCGAAATAGAACAATAAATGGTCTTCCATGTGACAATCGCCACTTCTATGCCAAATACATAGTTCATGGCTACCATCACCTGGTCTCTTCGAATAAGAACTTTCACGACAAGTACACAGAGCTCATTTGACTCAAGCGTGTACGAGGTATAGCCGAGATAACAGTATAAGTATAAACTCAATATGAGTGAAATAATGAAATGTGGTGATGAATAATGAATTCCTAGGAGTGGCGCATATATAAAACGGTTAAATTGCACAGCTAGATAACATCAATGAAGGAAATGGGGCGAACATAGCATTCCGCGTTATTAAACTACTTTATACAAAAATACACGTATACGAGCAATTATTAGTTTAAATGCAGTTAGGCGAAATAAGCTACATGAAATATATCAATAAAGGTAAATCCCCACTAAAATATTCACCTCGAAAATGACCAGATCTGCCGTTAATTATCTAGTTAGATCAGCTTGGTACAGTAGTACATTGGTAGAGAAATAATGAAATATCCTTAAATTGACTAA
Source organism: Dermanyssus gallinae (assembly GCA_003439945.1). Taxonomy (NCBI): domain Eukaryota; kingdom Metazoa; phylum Arthropoda; class Arachnida; order Mesostigmata; family Dermanyssidae; genus Dermanyssus; species Dermanyssus gallinae. Next base: position 15,336 of record QVRM01004607.1, on the reverse strand, counting down.
ATTATATCATAACATACATTATTAAGTGGTCTGAGCGGATGATGAGAAGTTTAAATTTTTTTATGTCGAGCCCGGTGGCGTGGGGCATTTACGTGCGTCTCGTGCACGAGTTCACCGTTGCACATTTGTATTTATGGGGCCCGCCTTACGAAGCAATGCAAAAGCAGTCCCATGGTCGTTAAATGCTGGCTGAGAGTCAGCCCAAAAAGTTTTTAGACAATGATGTGAGAAAATGGATAAAATAAGCATCCGTACCCAAAAATTGGTCTGCGTGATGTTATGTTGTACAACCTTCACTAGGATTAAGTGCGCAAGAGTATTTCTAAGAGCTTCAATCAAACAATCGGGCGACGCCACTAAATATTTAAAGGTTTTACACCGAATTTAAACTTTTCAGCGCCCGCCCCCTATATCAAACTCTCGGCATAGCCACTACCTCTTTCGTCAAATGAAGCTGAATTCTAAACCACAAAATATCATAACATGGAACCCACTTACTCTTAGTGTTGGCCGGTAGGACACTACGATATGCCATCACTTCGTCTCTATTTTTTAGCCAAGCTATAACGTACTCATACTAGACTTATCTAGACTTTGTCCTGCAGACGAATAAAACTGCAGGACTATGCTCTACCCGATTCAACAGTCGAGGAAGAAGAAAATTCTACCCGAGCGGGATTCGATTCTACGGATGAAAAGGCGTAGGATCGAAATGATCGTGATTAACAAAAGACCCCGCTCTTCAGCAAGACCAGTACGATGGTTTAAACATGTATGCATACATATATTTGATCAGAAAGTAGTCACCATTGATAATTCCATCGTGTAAGCGCCTAAAATACCGAACTAATAAACGTCTGCCGTCTAAAACGAACCTGTCTTTGGAATGACAGCTAGCACCAGCTGAGTTAGCGGCTGCCGTGCTCGTTGTCGCTGTTGTTTTTGTGGCGGGGACTCCGTCTGCCTGCACAATTATCTCATCGCCGCGTCGCTGCATTGTCACCTGTAGAGCACATCGATGAGAAAAACAAATATCTAAATTAGAAACGCGCGTATTCGTATAAACACTGTATTAAACCTGCATAATTGGAGTCTAGCTCAGTTTGAGGTCCCGAAAGTTTTTTGGCTTGCTGAAGTAATACCTTTGTCCAAGAAGAGTCATCGCAGAATGAGGTGCAAATTACCGATGAGTGTCGTAGGGCAGCATTGTTCTCCCCATCATTGGGAAAGTTACTTTTGATTATCTTAAAATTCTAATCGACTCGGCCCGCTTGGACTCAAATTATTATGGCTGTTCTAACAACCGCTTCACCTGCACCCAGCTACTGGAAGTTATACGGGACTGGGGCGTAGCGCGTGGGCGTGGCCATGACGTTCACAGCACTTATTCTGACTAATATTGTGCATTTTTTTAAACACTAGCCTTTTGTGCTTCTTGAATACTGTACGGGGCCCCTCTGAGAGCCCTATTACCTGATGCAATTATTTCCAAATTAATACTTACATTCTGCAAGAAGTACACTATAAATTGTACGCGAATTATTTTAAGATATATGTAAAAGTTGGGCAATATGGCACGTGTCGTCTGCTTCAAACAATCATCGACAGTGTTGCGCGGTGGGCCGTTAACAACAACATGGAGCTCTCTGCTTCTCAGCGTGCCGCACTCATACTAGACAAGCATCACTTCCTGTACAAACTTAACTAGTAAATAATACCCGCTCTAGAAGGATAAATATGTGGCTGCTATCAAATCATCTTAGATTTTGTGAGTACCTTACATAGATTCCGCCTCTGTTACTTGAAATATTTCTCTGCGATCATTCATTGGGACAAAGATTTAGTTGTTATCGAAAACCGTATATAGAGCTAATAGTGCCGAAACTATCATAATACACTGCATGCACATGTAGATGATACCTAGCATTGCATGAGAGATTCATTTACGCGAGAAAAATGCTACTAGACCTCATACACCCATAATCGAATGTATTCATCATTGACAGCATAACAGGTTTTTAACAGGACTTTAACCTAAATATACGCATACGAACCTCTTCACCACCTATAGAAACAACTTCTTCCTCAACAACGGCCTCCGGCACATCTGTCGTGGCCGCTTGATTAGCTGACGCCTGGAGCTCGAGTAACTGAAAAAACGTCAAAATTCGATCGTCACGCTGAACATTTGAGCACTGAGTAATTTTGAGATACTACATGACACAAAATTACCTAGTTTTGTCCCGCTATGCCGTTGCTATGATTTTTGTTAGTGACAGATGGATGGAATCGCGTCAGGAGCGAGCTCTTAACCACTAGACATGGCACTTAGTGTAAGGAAAACATTCGATTCATTGTGACGATGGCGCGTAACAAACACATTGCACACGCCATGTGCATCACAATCCAGATAATGAAAAAATGTTATTTTTTCTTTTGAATCAGATGCGCTCGCTGTGCAGCACGTTAATGGCTTCGTATACTATTATATAATATAGCGATCACAGCTGTCAATAATTTCCACCTTTTCCCGTTTAGTCAATGATCTCGTTGTATAGCGAGATAGATTAGCTCTCCTGGTGCTCCCAAAGAAACAGAGGTAGATCATACGTATATTTCTCTAATGTTAATGACTTACATACACTCATAGATACGTACTTTTTGATCGTCCTCGCGTGCCTTCGTCTCATACTTCATGAATGCCTTGTAGACAACCTTCGAGGCGTACCCGGGCAATAATCCCTGAACATGTCCAATTCCGTCGACTTTGTAGAAGTTTGTCCTATCAAACGAGAAACGTAGTTTTTAATCAACTATTTGTTACAAAGTGCAATATATATTTAAAAAAACAAACCGCCCATGCAAACATGTAAGTATCCTCTGAAGAGAATTATTATAATGAGGATTCATAAAGATCAAATTGGCTTACTATGTTTACATCTGTGTACATATATATATATATATATATAAGCTCATATATTCCGTATATATAAGCTCATATATTCCGTATATATAAGCTCTCAATTCGAACAATAGAATATTGGCACATACATTAAAAAAGTATTTCTTAGTCTGTGACATAAAGTAATAGCCTTCCACCACATCCTATCAATCATATCAATTCAGGAAAAATTTTGTCAATTGGTAAATTCGCGTGTAAAAATACAAATGCAGCATATATATATATATATATGTATATATATATATATATATATATATATATATATATATATATATATATATATATATATATATATATGTACGGACAGTCGAAGCAGTAATCGCACATACACAATATAACACATATACATAACGCGCATATGAGCTATGAATTGCGCACATTTTCGTTTAGTAGAATCGCCACAGGATTAATTGATCAAGCGAAAAAAAAAACTATTAACCGCGCTTATAATCTAAAATTTCATAGGCATTTAAAGCCGGATGATCATTCACGGCCGGCTTCGACGGGTGGCGGACGACCGCTGACAGGTCGCTGACACAATGCGCGCGCTTCGAGCTAAGGCGTTACGTTACCTTCGATAGAGAAATCCGAACACGGTGTCGAGAAAGATCTCCGGTCTTCCGCAACTGCTGAGCACGCCGGCTAGCGCCGCGTCAAACTTTGAATCGTCGTCCATTGTCGACCCCCTGCAGCCTGCAACACTGTCTCACAGAATAAGCGTTCAATTCACTCTGACGCCGGACGCACCAACGCAGTCGAGTGAACGAATTGAACAACTCGCACAAACGGTTAACGCGTAACTGAAAGCCGCTCTTGGGCGGTCGCAATTTATGCTCAATCGCGTATGATCGTTTGTCTAGTTGGTACTACAGGACTAAAACCTCGTGTGGTCCTAAAACGGCTATGTGTCTGGACTGTGTGAATTTTTCATTTGATGATGACTGCTTCAAACGGGATGGCGGGATTATTGTCCAGTAGCAGCAGCAGCAGATTTCATGGTACATCTGAATAGTATGCACTATTGCTAGTTATATCGGCCGTTTTGTTGTTGTTGTTGTTCTTGTTGTTGTTACATTCTAACTCTGGTGCATATACCGTAGCTAATTTTTTCGCATCTAACTCTGGTGCATATACCGTAGCAATTTTTTCGCATTTAAACATGATAAAGCGACGTCTCCTCTGACAATTTTTAGGTACCCGAAGACTTTGTAAAAAAATTCAGCATTTTTTGCATAGTTTGTTCTAGAAGGTTTCGGGAATTCACGATTTGCATGTGCCACTAGCAACTTCTGTGTTCATTAAGTATCAAAAACGGCATTCGTTTTTGGTAATCTGCAACGTGTATAGAATATGTTGTATGCTTTGTCTGGAAAATGTTATCGACCCAACACCCAAATAGCTGGCGCTGACCGACATGTCTTATGACAATATTTGGTGCAAAATGTATAACGACACTCATCGCAAGGGTTATGGAACAACTCAATCCAGTTCCACATTTTGTGGTGGAAGCTGTGGACGGAAAATCGGATGAGAATGTGACGCTGCTAGAAAAACAGTTTCATCCATGCATTGACCAACATTGCCGGCGTCCTGTGGAAGGCCTCTAGTACTTCTCTCATCTTTTGCTTAAAACCCATACGAAACATCGTAGTGAATGCGTAAGCAAAAATTGGAAGCTGTTTACAAGATCCTTGATGAACGGCGTCGTGCTTGATAAACTATAAGTTAACCTACTACTACTACTAACTTTAGCAATACCTCTTTTATTGTTATTAAACTATTGATAGTAGAATAGTTAATAATTATAATACCTCTTTTATTATTATTATTATTAAATATTTAAAATGTGTATTAGCACCAACATTATCTATTTCATACTTTAACATGTCTCACTCCATACGAAACTAACAATTGAAGTCGCTAAAAACCTCTCCCGTTCGCATACATGACACGCTTTCTTCAACCTATTGACGGGTAACTAGTTTAGACTAGAGTTTTTACTCGTTACCCATTTTTTCACCTCACGTTTAGAGGTGGGTACACGCATTTCTTTGGGAAGTTCGGTTCAGATAATCGGCAGAGTGTAGGCGAAAGCATAACGAGTGCACTGCTTTGGAGCTACTGGCCTCACAAATTCCGTTGCACGTCGAGTTGTGCGTCTAACAGCAGCTCTTATAGAAAAAGTAGCAGCATCATCCGGAATAACCCTTCTATACATCTTAAATGCAAGCCTGGCAATCTTTAGCCTGTAAATATCCCCAAGTGGTAAAAGCTTAATGTATTGAAAGCACTTACGAACCGAATTGCTGCGGCGCAATTTAAATACTGCCCCGAGGGCATCATTCTGAATGACTTCGGCCCTATGAGTTATACCTTTATTATGAATTCCCCAAATAGAGATACCATAACAAAGAATTGGCACTAATAGCATTTTATACTCCATAAGAAGACCCTCGACAGGCACTCCTAGTTCTCGGAGACGACGAATAGATGAAATTACCGCATAGCATTTAGGCGTAATAACATCTAAGCGATCATGCCATCTAAGCGTCTCATGTAAAGTTAAACCCAGACATTTGATAGTAGAGGAAAGTGTCACTTCCGTTCTATTGAGCTTCAGCAATTGAACCTGCGTGGCCTTTTTGGCAGGGCGAAACAACATGAGTCCAGTTTTGATTGCATTTATTACCAGACCGAATTTTTCAAACACAAGAACAGCATACTCTACTACTTGCATAGCCTTTTGTACATTAGCCTGTATCGCAGATTTTTTTTTGAATACGGAAAATTAAGGTACTATCATCAGCATAGTCTTCGTATTTTACATGAGTCCAGAATGAACACTGAAATCACTTTTTCGGTATGCCAATGAACGAATTAAAGGAACTGAATCTTTTTCCCCCATTATTTTAGGCCCTACGGTAGCTTATACTGATTCACATAAAGCTGAGATTCTCGCTGAACAGTTTTCTACCCTGTTCTGTGCATCCGGTCCAGGTTTTTCAACGGCAAACAACCCATTTCTTCGCAACATTTCTCATCGCGATCCCTTGGTTACCTTCTCTGAGTTTGCAATCTATTCACTTCTCTCTGGGCTTAAATTGAAGACTAGCCTTACACCTGAAAACATTTCTCTAATTTTTTACAAACAATTTGCATTGTTTTTGGCTGAACCACTTAAACTCATATTTGAAAGATCTTATACCGACGGCGCTGTGCCCGACCTTTTTAGACTCAGTCTTGTCACCCCTGTCCACAAGAAAGGCTTGAAAATGAATGCTGAAACCTACCGACTAGTTTCGCAATGCTCAATACCACGCTGCATTTTTCAGAATACTTGACCCTGCCCAACATGGCTTTACTACCCACTGTTCTACATGTACACAGCTTTTAGAAATGACCCAGGACTGGGCTATGTTTATAAATGATCGAAAACCGTTTCACTGTGTTTATTTTGACCAAAAGGGCGCAATTGACAGAGTAGATCACTCTCTTCTGGAACATCTAGGTATCCATGCATGTACAGTACAATGGGTGAAGGCATTTTTAAGCGACCGTCACTTTCGAGTTAAGGTTGGTGACAAACTTAATCGACCATATCCTGCATTATCTGGTGTACCTCAAGGGGGATGTTTATCCCCCCTTCTATACACAATTTTTGAATTGGACATAAATAAGTACCTGCCACCGGTGGTCAAATATCTTGAATATGCTGATGACTTAAAACTTTATTATCCTATTTGCTCTAGTGACTCCCATGCTGTTCTGCAGACTGCTGTCGACGGCATTGCACCATGGTGTTCTGAAAACAACATGATTCTCTCACCCTTTAAATGCATTGTACTGAAAAATGGTGCACTTGACTTTGACTTTAAAATTTACAACTGCATCTTACCGACCCTCTCTTATACACGGGACTTAGGCATATATATTACGCCTGATCTAAACTTTAGCCTTCACATTACCAAGGTTGTGGAGACATCTCTGCGCACAATAAATACTATCTTCCGCTGTTTTATTTTAACGACTCCTCATGTGTACAGTCGCCTTTACAAATCTCTTGTTCTTCCTAAACTCACACATTGCTCCCCTGTCTGGGAGCCTTATCTGTCCAAATATAGGAAGTTGGTGGATGGCGTCCAAAACATGTTTCTAAGACGAATCAGGTGCCCCTCAGCGTGTTAGATGACGTTGTTCCAAGTATTGACTCACTTTTCATGCAGTGCAACTTATCTGTTCTACATCAATTACGAAAATGTGAGTTGTTAGGACACTTTTTTGATGTACGCTTCAATAACCTAAAGAGTCAACGATCAATCACCTCAAAAGATGTGGCCCGCGGTGAATTCGTTAACGGACTGTTTGCGATTGTCCTACAGAAGTATGTATATTCATACCAGCCCTTTTATGTGTAATAAAAGTGATGTTATGTTATAGACGATGGGCGTACAGGGCCCTTCTGACGCGATAATGATAAACAAACGGTCCTAAGATTGATCCTTGCGGCGTCGCGATGTTTACTCCTTCTAAGGGCGATTCAAAACAACCTACCTTTACTATCTGCTGTCTCTCCGCTAGGTATGACCTAAGCCAACACACAACAGTGCTATCACAACCAAGTTTTTCGAGCATAGGTAAGAACAACGAATGATTTACACAGTTGAAGGCGGCAGAAACATCCAAAATAACGCCGAGACAAAGTTGGTTGTTTTGGAAAAAATTGGCTACCTCCTGATATAGATGAGCGAGGGCAAGCTCCGTTGAGCGTGCCTTACGAAATCCAAACTGATTCTCGAAAAGAAACCAATCGAACTAAGGTGACCTTCGCATCTGGAGGCTAACTACCTTTTCAAATATATTTGAGAGGTAATCCACTAAAGAAATTGGTCGGTAATTATTCGGATTTTACGATCGCCCTTATTTTTAAATAGGGGAATAATTGTGGACACCTTTAGTCTAGCGGGAAAAACACCAGTAGTCAGGGAACGATTTTTAATATGCGCCAATGGATATTGAAGCATAGAACACAAGGCAAGCGAATTTCAGTGTCTACATTAAATCCATTACCTTAACAAAGGTCATTCCGTAGCCACTAGACGTATCTGCTATTTACTGCAGACTTGCTTTGTGCGAACTTAGCAGGGCGATCTGCACCGTTTGAAATCTCTTGCTTGCCCTATCTCCAGGATGTTCAAGAGACATATGGACTTTTGCCCTCTGTTACTTTTGGGGATCACCTTCGCTCTCTTTCAGTCATTTGGTATCTTCCCACTGGCCACCACTTTGATCAATACCCTCGATACTATATCCAGGTGTTTCTTGGAGAGCGTCATAACCGCCATGGGCGGAATGCCGTCGGGTCCCGGAGGCTTTCCTGGTTTGACCTGGCTCTCCGCTCCCAATAGTACCCCGGCGCATGTGATAGGCGGGAACTCCTTTTTTCTGAGTGTCCCTCGTCTCGCACGCATCTCCCTACCGGAATGTGCATATTGTCGAATAAAGTGTGTTTTCTTTAACCAAAAGACCAATACAATTTGTCTAAAATGTCTACGGCCTCTGTGTCTGACAGTGTTACATTTAGATGGATTTGCCCTCTGTCCCTCTGACCATTGAAAGGCCTTTTTCACGGTTTGTCGTCTATTTTCATTATAATCTGTCGCCAGCAGCGTTTATTGCTGCTTCTTTTTTTACGGGGAACCTTGCTTGCTGATATTTCTGTTTTTAAATGGGCTTTACATTTTGTATAGCTATTTAAGGTGAGCATTTCGGATCCCTGGATTCGATGGCGTTTTTCAGCTCTCTGTTTTGGCTCTGCTACAATCCGCCTGTTTCTGCGTTATAATGCTGCTCTATCAGTATGTTGGTTGTCAGGTAGCCCTTCTTGGGTGAGGGGCTTATTGGCCCTGGTGCAGGCACCTTTTTTTTTTTTTTGAGAGGGACTAACTGGGAAATGCGGTACGCACACCACGGCAGGAAAGCTCACTGCAAATGTGGGCCGGTAGTGTGGGGCTCCAACCCACTAAAAACCAGTCATGTCCCCATCCCCACACTCAACTGGGAACTGCGCAAGCAATACTTCAAACAATTGAGGGGGGGTAAATAGTAGCGTCCTTATCTTAGCTGCCCTGGAGTGCCTCACGGGGCCTTGTCAAGTAAAAACGATTCTTCTCTTCTTTGGCGTGCATAATACGTTCGATTGTTCGAGCTATAAGATTCCAGTCATCACGTGAGTATATAAGAAGGTGTGCCAGCTTCTTAAGACTGCCGTCACTTGCTGTGGTTATGTCCTTGCGTAATGGAGCCCACGCCGGGCACAGCAATATTGTGTGTTCCGGCGTGTCCTCCGTTGTTCCTTCACAGTGCTTGCAGAGTGGCGTATCTGCTTTTCCTATTCTAAAGAGGTAACTCTCGAAGTTGCCATGCCCTGTAAGCACTTGAGTCACGTGGTGTGTCAACTCGCCGCCGGGCCGGTTAATCCACGCCTTAACGTCAGGGATCAGAGCCTTTACACGGGCCCCAGGTGCCCCGTCCTGTATGGCGTCCCATTCATTTTGCCAAGAAATCAACGTTTTTCCCTTTCTTCTTCCTTATTGCTTGTCGGTTCCGCCCACAAGCGACGACGTTCGTCGGCCTTCAGGTCCCAAGGGATCGTACTAGCCAGTACAAGGACAGCCGCCGTGCTGACCGTCTTGTAAGCCATCGTAATCCGTAAAGCCGCGATTCGTTGGGTCTTGCGCATTAGCGCCCTGTTGCGGTTTAGAGTCAGTGTGGTTAGTGGCCACACAGGGGCCGCGAATAACATAATCGACTCGGCAACCGACATAAGAAGGCGTCGCGTTGATTCTCGCGGTCCGAATGTATTCGGCATCAGCCGGGCGATGTCGTGTGAAACCTTAGTGGCTTTCTCTGCAGCCAAGCGGAGATGAGGTGTTCCTCGCAGGCCTCTGTCCAGGTACATTCCCAGATAGCGGGCTGATTGAACCACTCGAATATCCTGGCCGTTCAAGAATAGCTTTGGGAGAGCACACCCTCTTGGGCCAATGAGGATGACTCCCTCGCTTTTGGTAGGAGCCAGCGTCAAACCCGCTCCCCTCATCCAGACGGAAATCTCGGCCAGGGCGTCATTGGCTCTAAGTTCCAGTTGCTGGGGGGTGCCGACTGCAAGGTCGTCCGCATACGCAAGTAGCTCTGTCCCTTCTGGTAGGTTACTTAAGCGTAGGACATCGTCGTACGCCAAGTTCCATAAAAGAGGGCCCAAGATGGAACCCTGGGGAACTCCAGTTGTCATTTCAAATTCGGATCCCTCATTGTCTACCCGCCGTTCGTTCAGGTAGTCCGAGACAATTCGACAAAGGTAGTTCGGAACTCTTTTTCTCTTGAGCGTCCCCAGTATCACCCTCCAGGGTAAGCTGTTGAAAGCATTCTTAACATCCAGCAGTACGACAATGAGAAGATTTCTGGACCTTGCCGGGGATTGTCGTAGATCTTCCGCCTTAGCAACGACCCGCTGTATTGCGGTCAGACACGAGCGGCCTTTGCGAAATCCGAACTGATTCGGTGAAAGAAGGCCGCGTTCTTCTGCGAATAATCGCAAACGGTTTTCTATAATCGCCTCAATACCCTTGGCCAGTGTACTGACTAGGCAGATTGGTCGGTAGGTGCCGTTCATTTTGGGAATAAGCACAAGGTTGGCCTTCTTCCAAATCAGAGGCAAGCGTCCGGATCTGAGTATCCGTGTGGCAACGTGGGAAACTACTTCAGGAAACTCGTTAAAGAGAACTTTTACGGCGGAAGCCGGTATACCATCAGGCCCTGGTGCTTTTCCGGCCTTCAGTCTCTCTCCCGCTGTACGGACCTCCTCTAGAGTCACCCCTTGGACTGGTCTCTCGTCCGCACCCACTTCGAAAGGCGTCCTGTTAAGGGATGGATGTCGAGGGAAAAGCGTTTCTATTACCTGTCGGCGTTCGTCCGGGGAAAGGTTAGCGCTCTTTCTTGTTTTTGTCTTGCCACGGATCAGCTTGTACGGTCGTCCCCACGGGTCGTTTTCTATTCCCGACAAGAATTCCTTATGGCATCGTTCCTTGCTTTTATCTATAGTTTTGCGTAGAATGGCCCTAAATCTTCTAAATTCGTTTTGCAATTGCGCAATGATTATGTTATTCCTTCTACTGCGCCTTGCCCTGGTGAATCTTCGCCTGGCGTAGATGCAGCGTCTGCGGGCTTCCGCGATCTCTCCGTTCCACCAATACTTCGGCGAAACTGGACGTAGTCGCTTTGGATGCGTTCGCCTCTTGCTTGGCGTCTTGCACGCTTCCTCCAGAACGTTCTGAAGCTCTTGAGCGGTTTCAGGCTCACCCTTTATTTTAACTATTTTTGCTAGCCTCCTTTGCAGCTCCCTGTTGTCAGGTGGCTTTAGCCAGGTTGGCCTAACCGGGGCAGAAAGGGCTGCTAATGGGGTGGTTCCTTCGACGTCAAATTCTATACAATAGTGATCGCTAAGGTTCTCTTCGTCAAGTAGTATGGTCCAATTTGAAATCTTAAAAACGTGGCTTCTCTTACAGATCGTCAAATCGATGTGCGACTCAGTTCCCCCGCGGTGGAAGGTAGGGTCGTTTCCTTTATTGAGAACAACATGCATTGCTAACCACTCAAGAACAACTCTGCCTCTTCTATTAGTGTTGGTTGCCCCCCATGTTGTCGAGGCCTGCGTTAAAGTCTCCAGTAAAGACCACTAGTGGTAGAGGGCAATCTTTCGCTGCCGTTGTCATCTCCTCGAGCAGGCCCTCCAAGTCGTCCAGCGTGCCGTTTGGACTGCTGTAACATGAGTAGAAACGACCGACGCCGTCCACGTCTATCCATGTGAAATTTGATCCTCTTCCACAACCCGTAACTCGGAGACATGATGGCAGATTATGCACAATGCAGGTACTGGTCTGAGCATCCACAACCCGTCGTCTGGTTCTTCTTTGCCAGTTTCACATTTGGCTCGCTAAGCAGAGAGAGTGCAGTGCTCCTCCTAGACACTATTTCGTCTAGCATTAGATGAGCTCCGCGGCTCCTGTTACAGTTTAGTTGAATAACCTTAATTCGCATCATTTGAGTGCTGAGATTTGGCTACCCGTTGATCATCAGTCGGGGATTGCTGTCCTCTTTTGCGGCTCTTTCGCGAGATAACCGGCCTAAAACCGTCTGCGTCGACAGTAGGCGTATCCGCAGGAGGGCTTTGCCCGCTCAGCGCCACATCTTCCGTGGGTTCAAGGGTAGGTGGCGACTCCGCTTGTGGAAGAGGACGGGTTTCCTTGGTTGTTGTTAAAGGACAGTTTTGCATTTTCCGTCGAGGCCTGCTTGGTCCAAATGGCGCCTGGCCTCGGCGATCTTCATTCTATATCCCGGGCTGCAGAGTTGGCTGCATGCCCGGGTACTCCGCAGTTATAACATGAGAGGGACCCCTCGCAATCTTTTGCGACGTGACCCAGGGTGCCGCACTTATGACATCGTTTGACCGTGACTTCTTTGAATGTACAAGATTGAGCCTGTGCCCAACTCTCCTGGCATTTCTGGCATGTCGGCACGCTAACCCATTCTGAGATGGGACAGGACGACCAGCCAATCTGGATTCCGTGTAACCCTCATCAGCTTTGCGAAGTCGGATGAGTTCATTCGGGCCAGAGCCGACCACCGGCCGTTGGCTCCTTTCTGTGGTTCTTCTACAAGCAAGAGGCCAGCAACGCTGGCGGCATGTCTAATTGCTTGGTCGACATCTCCCCGGTTTGTACCTTCGAGCAGATTCCTTACTATAATTTTTTTTAGTGCAGAGTGGGTCAGTCGATACATTGGCGTCTCCTTTGATTTTAGTGCATCACAGAAATGTGCCGATGCGGCCTCTGTTGTTTCTGCGACCCTTAGCCGCATGTCCCCGCTGGCAAGCCGCTGCACCCCAGTGATCTTCACGTTGTATTGTGCGGGATCAATGTTGTTACACAATCGCTTCAAGGTGTCTGCGTAGGAGACACCGTCCTCCTTATGGACAAGTATGGACGTGCCACTCGGTGCCTTTCTGGCACGTCTTTCTCGTTTGGCAGAATCCCCTTTTCTGTTTCTCCCAGATGTCACTGCTACGCAAACGTTGTGTTTCCGGGCCACACATTCAAGAAGCTTTTTAACGCCCCTTACCTCGCCTTGACTAGTCATGTAGCACGGGATTGCCCCTGCTACGCGTAGCTCCTCTGTATTCCCCAAGAGCTCGTTGGCTCGTTCAATTACCTTCTCTATAAGCTCGAGGTCTTCCCATTGCCCCGAGTCCTTTGGCAACCGGATCGCCACCAGAGCTCGTGCAATGGTTCGTCCGTCGTTCTGCGTCTCCTTAATAAGGCTCGACAGCACGGTACTAACTTTCTTCCCAGCTTCCCTGCTATTCCTTGAAACTGCGAGGCCACATTTTTCCAGACAACGGAGTCAGCCGGGTCCTCACTTCGTGCTATGAGGAGTCGAGAGGACTATCTTTAATATGCTTGTTTTGAGCTGAGACACGTTGTTAACACGCCGCAGGGCCACTCCTTCATCAGAAGATCCTTTAGATCATCTGCTGTTTTGCAGTTCTTGATAAGATCATCTATGACCTTTATCTTGCCGTGCGTACTTAGCATATCCGGCGTGCACTGGCAGGCAACATCTCTTGACTCGTTAGGGAGCAAATCGGTTTCTTGCCGTTCGTCGGCGTCCTTCATCTTCCTCTCTGCCCTCACCATGTCTCTAATTACGAATCTTAGTTTCTCCGATGAGCTTTTGACAACGAGATGCATATCTTCAGACTAGCAGTGACCTTATATATGTCTTCTATTAGGGGCGCAGTGCTTGTGCTAGTCGAGGATTGGTGGAGCTAGTGGTGCAGGCACCTGACACAATGGTATTGTAAAAGCAAACCGGCTTCAATTATAAGACTGCGCCGACCGCTGCTTATGGGATCGAAGTCATGTGGCCCCACTTTCTAAAGCGAACTTAAAAGTACTCGACAAAATAAAAGTGCTGCAGTTTACAAAAGTGTTTACCGCGCTTGCCGCAACCGGTATGACTATCTGTCGGCCACGACACCAATCTTTGTGGCGGACCTCAGAACGACGCATGCCTTATCGATAACGGGGGCCTTTGACAATCATCTGCTGAGTGGTAATATAACTGTGCGGATGTTACTTGGCGTTTTTATGAGACTAGAGCGATGAACACTTACTTCTGAAAGGGTCTTTGTTGTAATGATGTAGTTATGTAGAAAAGCTTTTTTACAAATATGTAAAATCTGGTTAATAAATAAAATCGTTAACGCAAACGATGCAAACGTCCGCCCATAGCTCGAAATCACCTGCCGAATAATGTGCCTAAACCGTTTACCAAATTTCTGAAATTGCTAGAATGGAGCTAAACCCTTTGTTATAACCACGCAGTTTTCTCTATAAGGCAACTTCATATCGAATGCGATTAATCATAAATAGTGATATCTCTTTAAGAATATAATAATGCATTACGGTTTCATGACAATATATATATATATATATATATATATATATATATATTGACGTCCTTGCGCTTTCATTCAGTTGGCGTCACTAATACATAAAAGGCTATTACAACAGTTTGTCGTTGAATTATCATATTGCTTGCCTCGAGTCAGCTTATTGCGATAGGAGCTGCATCTGGGACACCTTTGAGTGTACCCCTAATCGAAGCTCTTCAGGATTCGAAATTTAGCTTTTTTCGCAACATCGGTGAGTATTAAGCTGATTGGTGCGTGAACCGAATGATGAATAGAGCGGTGCCATCGACATGGTACAGCTACTTTACATGTTACTAAGACTCTCATTTCGTGTTGATACACCTACAGTATCGGTGCAAATCAGGAGCAAGTAGCCGATCGAGAAAGACAGAAGCACACTATTTAATACCAATAGCTGCAAAAATGACGCTTTTGTATTATTCCAAAATGTCATTCAGAGGGGTCAACCAAATTTGTTGTCGTCTACTGACGTTTGTTTTTATTAACAGCATTATCTTTTTGGTACATATCATTAAAAATGCCCACTCATTTATGTTTGTCTTGGATATTACTTATTCGCCGTTCTTGTTTTAGCAGCTGTAAACGTTAAAGAGTAATATTTGCGCGTCATAATTTAAGCGTTAAGTAATAATCGCTCCTTGTTTATCAGTTGCAAATAAGATCATGCAATCATGCAACACATGGTTTACGCCACATGTTCGACCGATAGGTATACCCTACAAACTCAGCTATTGCAGAGTTTTGATCACAAAACTATTGCTACTGCTGATCTCTCTAGAGTAGTCAAATCTTTTGAGCAGCCAAAAACGACAATCGACACATAGCT